>JAPMOQ010039254.1:192497-257137 GCA_026543055.1 Argiope trifasciata
AGAGAGAGAGAAATGTTAAATTAATCACTCTGCATAATACTCTCAACATATTATTTATTACAGTTGCAACACTATACTCAAATCGAAAACTCATAATCGGGTTATTATCAGAACGGGAAACATTATATTCAAAACCGTAGCAGATGAATTGTAGCAGCTTTCAGTAATGATTTACTGGAACACGGTATGAAATAAGATCCAAACCATTCCCCTTCAACATTAAGTGGACAGAGCAAGTGCATTGAGAACAAATAGATGTAAGGCGATTTGGTAGTTATTTCCGACAGTAGAATTGAATCTATGTTTCGACATATATTGAGTCTCCAGACACAGTGCTAATTCACACTGACGGAATTGTGAATATGTAAATGAATGGAACAACGGCGTAGAACAGTGAATTTCGCAATGCCCTTAAACAGAATAGAAGTCAGAAATAAATAGATAATAAGATTGCTGATGTTAAGTTAAGACTTTTGATGTTGAAAAGGTAGATAAATTTTTGAAATATATGTTGAAAACAATTGAAGATTTTTTAAAAGAGTATTTTTTGTTGGAAAATGCATAGAACAAATTTTGAAACTTTTATAACGATATAAATTTAGATTTTTGTCATTCTTTTTGAATAAATATGGGCATAACAAACAGAATAAATATGGCGAAATGTTTTCAGATAAAAATTAAACCAAATTATTTTTTCCAGATAAACGAATGGCAGAAGAGTTTAAAACTCGTGACAAATAGTCAAGAGTAATTAAATAAAAGGTTTCATTTTGTGAAATATCTATCCAAAATTTAATTGTATCACCTAATAAGTAAATTTTGCCTTAAAAATAATTTTTCCATCAATCTGAATATAAAAAATTAAATAAATATTGCCGAATGTGATTTAACAATACGTAGAAATTTTTACATATTTTGCATTCAAAACTTTTTGATAAATATGCTGAACTAAATACATTTGAAAATCTATTTTTAAAAAACCTTGTGTAGAACAGAGTGAATTAAACTAAGTAATTTTTTAAAATCTAACACAGCGATTAATAAACACGTCATAAAATCTTTTATTTCGTACAAATACTTTTTTACAACTAGGATAGAAATGAATAGTTTTTAAAAATGATTAATTAGCAATTTTTGAAAATAAAAACATCGGCTTTTTTAATAGGAATATATAATAAAAAGAAAGAAACTTTGCGTAAATACAATTATTTTTCTGTACAAATGAGCATTCTTCTTTTTCTTCCGTTGCCAAAATAAAATAAAGAAAAAAAAACTCTAAATCTTTACATTACAAACAAAAATCAAACTATTCTGGTTTTAGTGAATGCCTATTATTAAAATTATTATTTTTTTAAATGAGCACAAACATTTCTTTTAATGTCATTTTTGTTAAAAATAAACCCCTATTTTTTATTAATTTTTTTGCAGCTGAGTTTTTAATATTAGTTTATAAATATAAAAAGCAATCGTTTATATGTTTACCATGTTTTTAATACAAAAATAAAGTATGGAGCATACCCAAATGAATATTTAATCGTAAGAGCACATCACGTTATTACGAGATATTAAAAAATGAAATTATTTTTATTTCTAATTATTCTTTTTATATAATATTTTATTTCCATTTTCATAAATCACATTATTCCTCTTAAAAAAAGATTTTTCAATCTGAGTCATTACTTTATTTGTAATTCTATAAGTATCCAATGAAAGGACACTGTTGCCAAATTATTTTTATTATTATTTCTCTCGCTGACGATATTTTATTACGTGAGATAATTCTTCATAAAAAATTCTTTCCTTATTATCTGAAGATATATGTTTCTCCTTTCCACTGTTTTGTGCGAAATTTACACAATTTTTTTAAAGTAGTAATTTTTTAAATAAGAAAAGAAATTATTTTATAACTATGAATAAGATATATTCCACTTAAATATCTTTTCCCGCATATTTGAATAAATATCTTCAGGGAACAGCGTATTTATAGCATAATGAAGCTTTCATTATAATAAATTGCTGCATTATTTATCATAAATATAAAGTGACCATAAAAGCATGAAATTTTATTATTCAGTGTTTAATTAAGATTCTAGACCAGATAGCTAATTAGTTATTCTACATATTGTAATAACTAGTATGAGCTGCTCTTATAATTTCAAAATGGAATTCATTATGTATTTAAATTTAATTTTCATTAAATATTTGCCTCATCTCAACTAAAATTACAGAGTGTGTGTATGTGCTAACATTTTTTTTATACTACAACTTCAATGTGTGGGTATTATAAGTCTGCATAATGATCAGCTGTTAAAAATAACACCCGAGATTACACTGCTAGGACAAATAAAACATTTAAGGCTTTTGAAAGAAACAAATATGAATCAGTTTTAAATTAAATTTAAGGTATCCGACTACATTAAAAACGCTGATTATCGACCACATTGGCGATTTTTTATTTCTTGTAGTTCAGACCTTTCTCTTTCCCAAACAGTTTATCTTTTCCAGGAAAAGGAAGGCCTGACCTATCATCCAGGGCAAATATAAACAAATCTTATTTTTCAGCTAAAATTTGTCTTTAAATTCCATTTTTGTAAACTTTAATTTACATAAAACTTCCCCACCATTAACATTATAGCTCATAAACTAATAGAGATATTTAAATAAAAATTTCACTGTGTGTTTTAAATGTTATTGGCAATGAAATGAACCAAATGCTTTATTATTGGTGGAGTACTTTTCCATTTATAGGTATTTTTATAACAATTAAGTTGGGAATTGATGGAAAAAATGCATATGTACGCATATTTTTATCCATAACTTCTTTGCATCTCAAAATGTTTCTTAGATTTTAGTTCACTTTATTCATCGTTATATTCTATAACTTATGTGCAAAGAAAATAGGATTGCTGCATTACAATTTTGTGTAGAATGTTGACCGTTTTGGTTAAATTTCACTAAAATTTACTACACATTTTCCTATTTCTTTAAATATATTATATTTTAAAATATTTGTTTTTGTATTTATGGAGTTTATAAATGAATATACATAAAAAATAATAAACACTTTTTTAAAAACATAATTTTTCAAAAAATTTGTTTCGATCGTAGTCGGATACCTTAAAGCTTTGTGTGAATAAAAAACAAGCTCCATTTTTGCGACAGATGAATAATTTAAGTCAAAATTAATATAATAGATATGTAGGCAAGAAGAAATTAGAGAAACTTTATTAAGTTTTAAATTTCAGTTTACAATCTTAGTTTTTTTTTATCTCGACTCAAAGGAAAATAGAATACCGATTGCATGGCACAGATACTTCCATGATTTTTCTTAAATTATTATTTTTTATTATTCATTAAAATTTTAATCTATTACAATGCAGTTATTTTTATTGAAATTTTTTTTTTTCATCTTCGAAATTATCATGATATAAGCTAACCTCTTTCTTTGTATTTATATCTCATTCATTTTGTTTAATCCAATAAAGCTAAAATATGCAATGCTTATAATGAGCTTTTTAAATCATTAGCTGATTTTTCCCCAAATTGAAATTTTCGAATTACAATTTAAAAAAACTGGGCGAACTTCTTTTATAAGTATGTCCAATTTATTTGATGAAAAATGCATCATAATTAATTAAACTTTATTATTTACCTAGCAAACAGAGAGGATTAAAAATATTGCTGAAAAGAATTATAAAAATTATGAAATTAAAGAATGATTTAAAAAGAAAAATTAGAAAAGAAAGATTAAATATTGATTAAAAGCAAAATTAAAACAGAATAATTTAAGAACTTATAGAAAATGACAAGCTAAAATTTATTTTATATTAAAAGATCGAACAACCTGCCTGAACTACATCATTAAAATCAATGAATAAAAAATAATAAAAAATATTTATTTAATGAAACAATTAATACGTTTTTGAATATTTGATTTATTTTTTATCATACATGCAGCAAATTATAAATATTATTTCTTACTTTTAATCAAATAATTTAATTTTAGAATTCAATAAACCAAACGACAACACTTAGATCAACAAATTAAGCACACTGATATTAAAACAAAACTCCTTTTTAAGAAAGTCTTGCAGTCTTATTCGAGATTTTATCTGATTTTCAAGTTTTGCTACAAATTTTAAACTTTCCTTTCACGTTTTTCTTTGATTTGATTAAGAAACACAACGAAAACTAATCCAACTGCTTCACTTAAATCAACCAACAAAAGAAGTAACCAAAACAAAGACAGAACGGACATTAGCTAAACGACATTTTCCCGTCCCTTTAAAACAAACCGGAATAATTACATCGCCGATAACACAATAGTGCTCCAAAGGACAATGTATAAATAAAGCTTTTGCAAACCTGAAAGGATTATGAAGTAATTGACAGCATTCCTTATCTTTTTCACTCCAACCATTATACCCTCTTCCCCCAAACTTTTCTTTAATCGTTAATTGTCAGATAACGCATCACCCTTTTCGCAGACTCTGGTTAGAAATGTTATCTTAAGAGCAATAAACTGCTGTTCCTCGCTATCTACGTAACTATCACTTTTAGAGAACCAAGTCTTGCTGAAGTTGTGCGCTAATGGCAGCCGCTATCGTCTTGCTGAGTTAACGGTTGTTACGTAGCTTAGAACACTTTAAACATTTATCAGTTTCTCCGGTGAGGATCAGGCTCGGATGTCATATAAAAGAGTCGGCGAAGAAGCAATGGCCAATTAAATGGCAATACGATAAATTAAAGTTACTTTTTTGGAAAAGAACGATGGCAACAGAAATTAGATTTCGTGTGTTCTTTATTTGTAATCATTACAGTTGTGAAGTTTTTTACAGCTCTGACTGGATTGGAAGTGCCAATAATGGATGTGGTTAATGAAATGAAAAAAAAAAATGGCGCAGATGGGAAGAAAATAAATGCTATTGAAATATTTTTTGTCTGGTAATCTTTTTTTATGGACCAAAATTAAATTCACAAAGGGATAAGGAAATCAATTTGGGAAATAATTAATAGTTAAATTAATTTTTTTTTGCAAGTTTGTTTGAAAACTTAAGAATTTTTAATGATTGTGTCGTGTTGCAGAGAAATTTCAAATCTAATGTGAATATATAAGAAAGTACTTCAATGAAAACAGTAAAAATAATCATTAATTTTAGTTACAATTTAATGAAAGGAATTTTTAAAAAATTCCTCAATTAATTTCCTTTTATTTTGTTAGATGATTTCGTGGCATGATCATGGTTCATGGTCATTTGACATTAAAAATGGTGATATTTTCCCTAAACTTCAAGGACACCAACGTGAGGATATCTGATTCATAATTTTCAAGTTCCAGAATTTATCTTAGTGCTTATGCATCAGTGGCACATATGAAGATATCTAAAAGGGCAGAAGTGTTTGGAGAGTGATTCTCAAATGTTCTAAATATGAAAGATAATCTCTTCAAACTTCAAAGACATATTAACTAAAATATTTCTGACTCACAGTATTCTATTTTGGAACACATAGTTCATACATATGATAACGCATAATTTTGACTCCCAGATCATGCAGTATTGCTAATGCAGCTCTAAAACGCTTATGATATATAATGTAACAGATAAAGGTGTTTGACGAATCATAGTCGAATATGGATCTGACTCCAATAAAAACGGCACATATATTCCAAACTTGAAGAATATCACCTCCCTTATTTATTTAAAATTTAGGCATTCTGGAAAACATTTTATTTTTGGATTTGTTCTAAAAAATTATATGCTACCATAAAAAATGGATCATAGTTTTGAAGTCCCAACTTCGGGGCCAAATGGTGTAGGTTTCAGAACTTGACTATTTAAAAGGCGTCGTTTGTAGGCATACATACTAAATGTTGTGATCAAGATTTCTCTTCTGTTGGTTTGGAGTGGAAGTTTGAAGCGTTCTCTCCGATTTGATCTCGATTCAAAATTACAAGATCCTCAACCCCCTCCCCTCCCCCTAAAATAAACTCCACTGTGTTGCATCAAAATGGGACAAAAATATAAAGAAGATGATATTATAAACCCATTCTCTTCACTTAAAAAAGATATCTAAAGAAGTAGAGATTTAATTTTAGATAAATTCAGATAATCTAATGCTAAATATAAAGCATTTTCACCTATCAAATTTAAAATAAAGGAAAAATAAGATTCTTTGTTTTACCTTTATTGTAAAATTTCAAAAACAGAACGTTATGTCAGTAACGAAATTAGAATAGTTTGTAATTTTAATTTCGACATGTGATTAATTTTAAATTAAAATAGAAGTAATAAAGAAATGTTTCTAATCTGTAGATTTTTTTAAATATAAATTGATGGAAATCCAGCATTTTAGAGAATTTGTACTCTTTAAACTGTCTTGTCAGAAAGAAACACGGAGTATAAATGATTAGAAATGTTAGATTTAAAAACTTGAGAATAGTTGTGCTTATTATTATTATGATTAGATTGATAATAAAGCTGATAAGACAATCATCAATGAAGTGAAAAATTATATTTTATTAATTATGAAAAAAGGGCTTTACAATACAGAAAACAATATAAAATATTTAAAAAAGAATATAAGGAAAGATTAATTCTGTGAACTTGAAAATTAGAAAAGTGAAGATAAAAAAAAATATCAAATTAGAACAAATCCTGCTTGAAATTTCGAGTTTTTTTTAAATCTGAGGTTATTTAAGACTTTTTTTTATTGAAATTTTTTTCATTTGAATAAAAGTATAGCGAAAATGAAATAAAATAATATAATAGGTTTTGAAAAAAACTTTATTTAAATTATTGAATTTTATTTCTAACTGAACCAGATATAAAAATATCTTTTAAATTTGATTCAAATTATTTTTATTATCAGTCAATTTATAACTCATCCATGAAATTTTCAAATACAATAATCGTAAAGGATAAAAAAAAAATCGCATATTCTTATATATCATTCCAAAATGTATTAAAATAAAGCTTTATAATTACTGAATATTTTTTATATTAAAAAATATTTTTAAATTCAGATTCGATATGACAAAAAAAATTAACACTTAAGGAATAAAATTATTGCATTCACAATTTTTTGAAATATTCTTTTCATAATTGTTTAGAAAAAAATCGCTGCTTAAAAAGGTTTTTTAAGAGAATAAAGAGATTAAAGCCATTCAAATATGTTTACTTTGAACAATTTTCCCTCGTTAGTTCTCTTTTAAAGATTTCTTCAAATAGACAATGTTTCTTTTTTAAGAATTGCAGTTTTATTCAGAATGTTATAAGAATCAGATTTATTAAAAAAACTAGTTCAAATTATATTTTTTAGTAAAGTAAAGCTATTATTTTCTTTGTTACTTTATTAAAGAAGAAAACTTCGATTTAGTAAAATAATTTTTTAAAGCAACAAAAATGTTAACATATTTTGAAAATTACTGAATTACATAATAAAGAATAGCTTAGATATCGTTAAATCAAGTCAATATAAGAATAATTACTAATTATATTAATATTAAAAAGGTTGATTAGTAAAGATTTTATTATTAAAAATTTTGACATTGAATAGATTTTCAGGCCTCAGTTCATCGAATAAATTTCTCTATTACTTACATATTAGCTATTAGCATGATTCTTACGTTATTAAAGTTTTTGCAAATAATGTAAATTTAAAGAATGCTCAATCACTTCTTTCTATTAATCGGTTTTTATTTAATTCAATATATGGTAAATTTTTCATATTTTTTCCTTTTGTAAATTTTTTAAAACTTTTCATGCTTAAAATCAAATAAAGAAGATTCACTTACATTGTTACTATTCTTGAATGAAAAGATAAATAAAATATTTGAAAACCAAAATCCATGATAAGAATAATCTTAATTATTTAATTATATTTATATTTTACGGGCCTATAGGTAAATTAGAGAATTTTATTTTCAAGTATGCTTCCTGGGAATTTGACTAAAATAAAATTTTACAAATTTGAAACAGTTAAATCTAAGCAAATTTTGCATCAGTAGTATATCATTATAGTGTTAAAATTAGCTTATAAAATAAAATTTGAAATTATTTTTAAAAATTAAAGTTTAATTAATTTTTTATTGATTCTAATGAATGGATTTATTTATAAATTAACATCATTGACTATTTTATCGTTAAATAGGAAATAAATGAATTCACGTGATGTTCTGAAACCGATAAAAATCAAATAATAGTTAAAATACGATAAAGAAAAACTAAAACTCTTTTGGCAAAAGGATTATTATAACAATTCCAAAAACAAATATTCGACACGAAAAAACTATGTAAAAGTATAAAAAAAAGGATCAATTACATCTGATAGCTGTGTAAGACTTTTAGCCTCTTAAATATAATTTATAAATTTGAAGCGGTTAAATCTATGAGAATTTTAAGTCATTAGCATATTATAATTGATCATAAGATAAAAATCGAAATTATTTCAAAAAATCAAAGTTTTATCAATTTTTTTTATTTTAGTGAACGAGTTTGCTTATAAAGTAACATCCTTTAATATTTTATTCTTAAATATGAAACAACAGCTGAAAAACGGAAACGAACAACTGAGAATCTTATAACAAAAATTTAACATTATAAGCATTATAAAACTTTATATTTGTTTAATACAGCCCTTCCTCCACGAAATCTACCAAAATGCACAACTTCATAAGTTAGGTTGTTTATTTAGTTTATAAATAATTTGCAAGAGCTAAAATTAAAATAAAAACAATAATGGGACGGTGACACAATAAATACGAATTCAACTCGGAATATTACAAATCTTTTTATACATCCAGAAATAAAAGCATATTCCCATCACCATACTCATTACTAAATCGCAATACATCTTTCATCAAGATACTCATGTTGAAGACTTAACAGCTACAAAGATATCCTTTCAGAACATCTCCAGTGGTTCTCTTTAATAATAATGATGATGATCAGGAAAGATCATGCCATCGACTTCATCAAGAATCTGTCTTGGAGACCGCCTTCCGATACAATGCTTCATCATTCCCCAGTCTGACTTGGGCCCAGCCTTTAACTTCCAGAAGATAGATCATCCGATCCAGATAACGGTCTTCAAGGGTATTCCAGAAGTTTGCCAGGACAGTTTAATGGAGCACTGGGGCGCGAGATAACACGGCGTACTTTGGTGATTAAGTGCGACCGGCTTTATGATTCAGTATCTGACCAGGCGAATAATGTCACGGCTATGGTCCAGAAATGATAGCGTCAGACCAAATATTGTTCAACGGCCGACTGTAAATTAACAGGACATTACGGAAATCATATTCAATGGTTATGATAAGCGACGCACCGTTGATTAAATTCTGTTAAGGGCGGTGAGTATCAACGTTGCGCACCGTCGTATCTGTTGGAGAGTTTCTGATGATTATATGGGTAAAGCGCTTATTTATCAAATAGGATTCTGCATTTTGAATGCTTAATAAGTATTTCAGGATGGGAAATGTGACTTTATATACGTGTTTAAGTGCCGTGTTTGGAATGTTTAATCTATCATATGGTGTAGACGATATTTATCATTACTCATTTAATGAAGTTGGATGTGTTGATGAAAATGGATATTGGAGGAGTTTCGAGATCTGCAATGATATTTCAAAGACTTGTTGTCTTATGAGTTTTCTTGAAAACTGAATTTCAGTAGTTCTTTAAAATTAACTCATATATTCCTTCTAAATTCGCAGAATGTATTGCAATTATTAACACAGTCAAAGAATTAAATAAGTTTTAAAGATGCCCTTAAGGAATTTGAAAAAAATCAGCAGTATTTGAAAATATATGCCTAGTCTGGATTAATTACTGATTTCTTATGAAAATTGAATGTATTAAATAAATTTCAAAGACGAATCTAAAGAATTTGAGAGACCAATATTTTAGGATAGATGTTTATTCTGGATTAATTAATGATTTATTTTTCTAAATTCTGAATATCGCGATAATATTTCTGTTATGAAACAAATAGTAATAAAATCTCAAAATTTAATAAGATTTCTAATTTTTTTAAAATATTTTACTTAGACAGTAAAATTTATTTACAAAATGATTGAGAGAAATCTGAACTATATATTTTAAATTAATTCATAAAAATGCTTATTACCAAAAGCATCAATTGTTATTTAGAGAAGCAATGTTTATCAACGCATTTTGATAATGTTTACATGTGTCTGATGCTTATTTCATGTTGAAATTTATTAATTATGAGTAGAAACTCTTTTGTTGCCTCACTTGCTATCTAATAAATAATTTTAAAATCTTCTTGTTGAAAATACAACAGTCATTAATAATTTAATTATTAATGACTTTTAAAAAATTGGCTGACATTTAATAATTTATGCAAGTTCTTATAGTCACTTTCAAACTATTTGGGAATAAATATACTTTCAATAATTTGAAAGCAAAATTGTCTAGTGTTATTCTTATCAAAAAGATAATTAATGTTAAAAAATCGTGTTATTTTAATTTAAAGTTATAACAGCCTGCCTTGATAGTTTCAAATCTTTTGCTCATAACTCAACGATTCTAATTGGGTAAAAAATGAAATGAAATATTAAGAAGCTTTTTTTTCTCATATTGATTTACACAATAATTTGAAAATAATATGGCAAAAAAGTGTTAAGGTTTCATAATCCTCCCAATCTAATATTGTTAAAATATATTCATTTGATGACTAAGTCACCTTAAAAAAAGAAACATTTTACTTTAACTGAGAAAAGGCACAAAAAGGATTCATCAGGCATTTAAATTAAAAAAGCTAATTCCTTATCCATTCTAAATGTTAAAAATCTGTTTAGAATCTGCTTTTAATTTTTTCTCGTAAATTCCTTAAATAAGCGAGAAGTTAAGTTTATTACTATGATCTTTTGCCATGACTTATTAATGTCTTAACCCTTGAATATTCATTCCAAAAGCGTCGAATTAAATCATTCTTAGTATCTGTCTCTATGGCAATACTAATCTACATCTCCACACCCCAAATACCATTAATTTATCTCCGTCAGAACACTCTGGAAGCGTTTGAATGCAATAAATCCAGATCTGGGCAACGAATAATAATAACCGAGGATAATCAACAGAACTTTGCTGGGGAGAATGATTCGGCTGATATAATTTGGGGAAGTGACCACTCACGTCCGTTTGGACAGTGACTCTACCAGTACCGGTACGCTAATGAATTTGTAGCGCATTAACCAGGCTATTTTCAAGACCCTTGATTGTCTGCCTGGATAAATGGTAATGAAATGCTTATGAATAAAGTAGCGAAGGGAACGGTGTGTGTGTGTGGAAAGCAAACTTTATGTTAATCAGTTATGTGTGTGTGGGGGGGGGGGTTGAACTTAATGAAGTCGGTCCGAGTTTAAAGCACTTTATGGAAGAATATAATGATCTCAGTAATAACGCAGTCTGGGACTGGCTGACGGGAAACGCCAAGTCACGTGTTTGAGAATTAAAATTCAATTGTATTTGCATTTTGATTGATGCATATTTGTATTATACTGCGCAAATTCGTAAATGACGTAATAAATCCAACCACATATGTATTTGAGTTTATACATATAAATATAAAAGTACAACTATGTTTGTTCTCAGAAAATAGTTAAAAATTTATTTGAGTTTCCTATACTTTGTATAAAGTGCAACAAAGTCTACTTTTGATATTATGACATTGATTTAATTAAGGAGACTGTATGTAGACGTTCCGATACGTGATAAATTTAAGTCTCATAACTGAAAAATTGTCAATTTAAAAAAATTGTATTTTAAATCATTTGAGTAGCATTAGATGCTTAACTTAATCATAATTAACTTCATTATTTTCATTTGAATGGTTTATTGATAAATTTTATTTCATAAAAAAATCTGGTTGCATATTTTTGATACATCAGTTTGAAAACTTGCACAACAAATTATGCTTAATATTACTTTATAAAACAAAATACATTAATATTAATTATTATTCTCATTATTATTAAATAATGATTGTATTTAATTATAAAATTTCTAATAAATTCAAAATAAAAAAACTTCATAAGTTTAAAAATAAACTAATTTGGAACTGAATCATCTGGATAAATTTTTTAAACTTATTATTCTTAAAAGATTTTTATGAACATACCAAATGAAGGTTTATAATGTTGAATAGTTTTATTTTTAACTAAACCATATCTAAAAATGCTGCAAGCTGTGAATTTTATTCGTTCTACTTAATAACAAGGCTAACCAAATTTCTGACAAATACCAAATTATATCAGTTTAAAAAATAATACAAAAATAGTAATAAGTATAAAAATATGCCAACGTTCTATTAGGATATGAAATACAATTAGAGGGGATTGGTATAATCTAAGAAGGAAGGGCTTTTTCAATTGCAAGAGCTTATGGGAAAATCTATAACGTTTAAAATAAACCAAAATGTAGTGATAAGTTTGAAACCTTATGTTTATTTTTCTTCAAAATGTGACAATATTTCTCACTTCGAATCGTGAACATAGACCTGACCTGAAATTGATCTTAAACTTTTGAAAACTACTATTTGTATTTAAACAAACACAGAGAAAGAAATGTGGATCATACAGAGAATAAAATAATAATATCTTCTACAGAAATTTCTTTAATTTCTCATAATCTAATCTGCAAAAAATGGGAATTTAAATACCAAAATTTTAGCCTGACTTTAATGAAATAATTATGTTATAGAATTTGTAATACATTTTAAGAATAGTAATGCTTGGAATTATATACTTCTAAAATTACGTACCTCTGAAAATTCAATAAAAAAAGATGGAGAAGATTAGTAATTTTTTACATTTAGCTATATAATAAAATGATAAATATGTGTATTAAGGAAAAAAAAAACAGTTACATTCTAAATTATGTTCAAAACAGCAAGTTTTGTAATCATATCTTGCTGCAAAATATAGTCTTTATAAAATTGATAATGGGACTGCATAATAAAATATTTCATATGATTTTCATGGTTATCATGTATAAACAATCAGAATTAAAACGAAGTCGAAAGCAACAAGCTTTGTCTCCACATCTTTCTACAAAAATCACTTTTTAAAATTGATAATGAGACTAAGACAATAAGGTGAAGATAATGATATTAGCGATGCATTTTTTCTTTTACCAATTTTTTAATTATCCAACGAATTTTTAATGCGATATAATTTATTCTATATTAATGTCGAAAGCCTTCTTCTTTGAATCTTTCATTTAATAGTCCAAAGTTGATCCATTTGCTGAAATTATCCAAATATACTGAATTATCTATGAATTAAATCCCTTTGAGAATCTAGACGTTTCTATGAACATATAATAGAGTTCCACCATTCCACTAGAATGAAATGTCGCATCTTAAACAATAGTTGACTAGTCAGATACACAATGGGTCACAGTAACCAGTATGCTTAAACTCACCATTTGCAACTGACACTTTATTGAATGCATTTCACCATTGAACCGACGCTTTCATACTAGCGAGAACCGATTCTATGAACCGATTCAGTGGCAAAGGCTTTAAAAGCACCAGCGATAATGATTTTCTCTTTTGATTGTTCATTTCAAATCAGTTGGAAGGGAAAGTTTTAATTCCTAAAACTTGTGCTGCCTTGATGTTTTGGTTTGCTGTTTATAAATTGACTTAAATAAAGCTGGGCACTGGAGAGATGCTTTAAACCAGCATTGCTGCGCGCAATTCATTATTCAAATCTGAAAACAGAAATTGGATAAAACTTGAATACCGAAGCATTTTGGGTTTCGATACTGTCGTTTAAAGCTTCGCCTTAAAACCTTTTCAATTAACTAGAAATATTTTACCATCATTCACATTCCTATCCAGCTTAGATACGTTCGTCGTTCATTTTATAGGATATTTAATTCTTGATTGAGGCGTTTGAGAATATCATTGTGAACATGAAAATTCAATAAAATTTCGAAATATGAGTTATGAATGGCATATTTAATTAGGAGATTCAGAAATCTGCTTATCGAGGAACAATTGATGTTAAAATCATTCCATTTTGTATTATAGTTTTCAAGTGAATTTGAATGTTTTATCATAGTTTTGGATTATTTGATCGTAAATTTCACAATAATATTGAAATATTTGCATTGAAATGCATTCGAGAAAATTGGATTTATATTTATAGATTTATATTTTATCATAAATTATACTTATAGGTGAATTGATGTTTTGGAAACTGCCCAAATTTATCAAATTTATTATAACAGGGATATACAATTTTTAATGTATATGTGTACTATTAATAAATAATGCTATATATATAGCTTAAAATATTATCTTATAATTTTGCATTCTTGTTTTAAATATTTCATTAGATATTTGCTCTCAGAAAGATTCTGAAAAGTAAAATGGATTCAAGAAATAGGTTAAAATGAAAAGAAATAAAGCACTGCTTATGTATTTTATGATAAATTTGTTTTTTAGAAATTGATTCTGAAACAAAAAAAAAAGTTTCATTTAAAGGAGTTTATTCCGATATTAATTTCTGTTTGGTTATTATTATTAAATTTAATTAAATTAAAATTTTGAAATGAATTAAAACTTTACGCTTAGAAATATTTTTACTATCAAAAATTCTATTAGAACCTTTTTAACATCAAAATTGATAAGTCAATAAATTAAAATGTAAATTTAACCGCATAAATATCAAATTATGTTTTATACGTACGAAAAAAAAAGTTTTTTTTTAAATGTATATTTGCATTTATCCTTATCCGATTCCAATTAATTGTTTTTCTCAATAAATATAGAAATATAAAAAAAAATCTTTTAAATCCTTCATTAATGAGATCAAAAATTAAACTCGTTTTTTTCAAAAAAATTGTATCCAGTTAATGCGAACTTGTTACTATAAAATGAATGCAGATGATGATATCTATTCAGTTGAATAGCAGATTATACTGATGATATCTGCGTAGAAAAGATACATCTTAAATACATATTTCTACAATTTTTCTATACATTAAATAGCAATGTGAAGCTGTTTTTAAGATTATAACTGAGATTTAAAAATAATGCCTTTAGTCAAATATTGCCTATTTAAAATAATTTTAAGTAAGACACTTCTCACTGAAAAAATCAGGCTTATTAAATTTTATTTTGAAGTAATTTAATTCATAGTAATTGGATCAGGAAATATAAAAGTTTTTGGCTGTACGGTTAAAAAAGAACTTACGATTTTAAAATTAAAATATTTGAAATCTAATCGTATAGCTGTAAGCTATAAACTCATGCAAAGTCGCATTGTAAGAAAATAATATTTTAAATGATTAATAAGTTGAAAATATTTTAAATTTATTATTACTTATGAAAACACTTTAATTTGATATGCTAAATCTCTGCTAATAGATCATATGAAATGATGGCAATACATATTCATGACATTGAAAATATGTTAATGAAAATAGAAAACTCAAAAAATAAAAATAAAAGTTGAACATAAATAAATTTACAGAATAACATAAGAAAGTTAAATATTCATTATTTCTGTAAAAAATAATTGAAATATAGTTGTTAAAACTAATTCATAAGTCCTATTACATTTTTTCAATGAACTAAAATCATTAACATTTATTGAAAAGAAATTACTATTAAACATTTTTTTAGACTTTGAAATATTTCCCAATATCAATTAATGGTTTTTCCTTATATTTTATAGAATCTTAATTCTTAATCAAAATATGACGGACTATTTTTAATTATTTTTATGTATTTATTATAGATACACTCATACAATAACTGTTTTCAGCTATTTCAAAAATGAAATTACGATTGAAAGCAGTTTATGGCAAGAAACTATAAATTAAATTTTAAATTTAGTGTATTAATATGGTTTAGTACCTAAATTCCAACAGTAGCATTAAAATATACTTACATCAATCCAAAAAAATATATATACTACCGAAACTCGCAATAAAATGCAAAATGAAATAAATTTTTATCTCTAAGCTTATTCATATCAATTTTAATATTCCAAATATTTCATCTCGGTGGAAAAATGAAGAAAACGGGCCGTTTCCTTTTTTTGAAATCAAATCTTTCTATCGTGATTGTACCATCAAATGAGTTTTCGCCATCGTAGAAATTCATATAAATGTACTTTTTTTACTCCAGATTTATTTACCAATCAAAATCAAAAACTGAATGAAGCAAAAACGCAGTTCTTTTAAAAAAAGCACTCTTTTTTTCCTTTTCTCGCTTAGTATCGCAATAAAGTAAATAAAGACTGATAGTATTTGCTACAGGGTAGTATATTAAATTGGGTTTTATTTGTTCCAGTTTTGGAAAAAAAATTGTTGAATGCTTCTTAAAATTTTTAACATTAAATCGCATCTTCTTTTTTTCTTTTATTCGCTGTACGAGATTAAGTTTTCAATCTCTAACGTTTGTTAATCTAGGAGTTTCACTTTGGGAAAATGAAAATTTAAAGGAAAAAAAAAAATGTACATTTTTTTGCTCTGTTTTCTTAAAATAGCTTTCTGGTTGATACTAGGAAAGTTACCTTTAACTCAGTGAAATTTCTTTTCTTGAAGGATCAGGATGGCATGTTTATACTACAATATTGAATTGTAAAAAAAATATTTCTTAAACAGTATATGGTCAAATTGTATCTCGTTTTTAAAATTGACAGTTATTCACGGCTTCTTATTTGAATGTTTTTTGGTATCAAGTAATTATCATCTTCTCTATTCTTAAGACTAGGAATTAGAATCTAAAAGATTAAAAAATATTACTGCGGATTTTTATAATTCAGTATTTCTAAAATTTTGGATATATTTTATTGACCGGAACTCTAAAGAGAACACTTATTTTTCGTGATAATCATTTTAGTGAGAAGAGTGATTGCTTCAATTTTTACTATCATTGCATAACATTATTTTTTCAATTATTATTTTATCTAATTTTTGTTATTTAACAATATTACTAAGAGAACTTCTTTAAGGAATTATTTTACAGAATTCTAAACAGAATTTCTTATGAGAAATTTGTGTTGTATTATTTATTTAGAGAAGTTTTTCTAGATTTATTCTTAGAGAACTTTTTATAGATTTCTTCTTTAGATTACTTTTTATAGAATTCTAAAGAGGACTTCTTTAGGGAATGTTTTGTAGAATTTTAAGAGAATTTCTTCTGATCACTTTTTATAGAATTCTAAGGATAACTTCTTTAGAGAAATTTTTATAGAATTAAAATTTTTATGGAAAACTTTATTAAAGATAACTTCGGTAGGAGAACCATTTATAAAGTTTTAATGATAACTTCTTAAGAGTACTTTTTATAGAATGTTAAATATAACTTTTCATACAATATTAAAGAGAATTTCTTTAGAGAACATTGTATTGAGTTTTGAGAACTTTTAATAAAATTCTAAAGATAAATAATATTAATTTGAATTTTATTGATTTTAGGTAGAAGCGTCTTCAATCTTTAATACAGTTTCATTGAATAAATGTTAAATTTAAATTATATAAGATTTTTATGTTAAACCGATTTAGAAAATTATTTCTATTTATCTTCTAACTTATTGTACAGTTAAGTCACACAGACAATAAATTATCGTTTGCTAAAATTTAATATGAACATAATTCGAGCAGAGTCGCTATTATTCTAATGAAAAATCACATGCAATCTACAAATAGTTCAAGTATTCCATGAATTGAATTGTTCTAGTAATTCAAGACATACTGGTAACATTTTTTTTTCATTTAAATAGTTTAAGAGATGAGAGAATGTCAGAAAATTAAAGTATTTTGTAAATTAAGTTTAAGATGGGCTTACATTGAGAATTTTATAAATATCAATTATTTACGAGATTCCTATAGCTCATTTTTGCAAATTTTAGCTAAAGAATATGATAAAAAGTTTATAGAAAGAACAACACAAAATAATTTTGAGATGGGTTCGCAATGTACACATTGATGTCCATCATGGAATTGATAAATATTAAAATAATCTAAAAATAATACAAAGTAACAAATATTATTAATTATTCTTTTGTAATTATTAAGTTATAGATACAGCGTGGAGAAGTTACTATAATTCTAATAAATCATAAATCTGCGAATAATATCTGATAAATACATTTGCAGAGAAAAATATTTGTAGTTTCAATGCTTTAAAAGTTAATTATCTTAAATAATGATCTTGTAACCTATTTATTTTTTAAATAGAACAAAAAACTCACATAGCATTAAAATAAGTGTTTTTTAGGGAAAGACTCAAAGATTCGGTAATTCATGAGATTTCGGGATCGAGTAAGGATATCTTCATCAATTATATCTTGGCATTGATTGATCTTAGAGCCTTTGCTTACATGAAGGAATCTTTCCTTCGTTGGTGTTTCTGATCCAGGGTTGTTTTTTCGTTCATATGACTTTATTTACTTTCAATATCTTTTTCTATGGTACTTTAGCTTTTTAATGGAAAATTTTTGAATTTTCTTCTTAAAAAATGTTTTGTTAAACAATCATATGACTCAATAAGAAATTTGGCTTTTATAGAACCCTTATAAATATTTCTCGAATTTCTTTTTCATTTTATGTAACCATCTTGTATGATAATCCAACATATGCAACAGAAAAAAAGGAAAATTGAAAATAATTGAAGAGAAATAATGCTTTAAATCAGCATCTTAATTCAACTGATTTAATAAAACAGCATTATAATTTCGAGAAAACAGCTCAAATTCAAGAATATATTAATTATATAGAAATTTTATTAAAAATTCATTGTTCTAACTTCTTAAATATCAGAAAGCTTTTACGGTTTTTGTGAAAATCATTATTTAATAACTATTATACGTAAGTATAAACTATACAAACATCTTTTTTAATTACAGAAAGCTAAATTTTCAGAACGATGTATTTCGATTGAGTTGATTCAATTTCTTGAGATCTGTAGTATATTTATGTGCATATAATAATAATTGTAATATATTATGTGTTTTGAGTCTATTAATTTAACTTTTAAGCTAAGGAACTTCATTCTTTGCCAGTTGTAATACTTAAGGCATAACTAATAAAAACCTATATATCTAGTATTTAAAGAAAAGCACGTATAAAACAATATCATTTCACCTAAATTCACCTTTTATTGTTATCTATAGGTATTTTACATGCTTAAGAGATATTGTGAATTATCATGGAAAAAAAATTAAGACAATTAACAGATTGTTTACTCAAAACCGTTAAATAAGGAGAAAATTAATTTTTACAATCATTTTAAAATATAGAGTATTCTAAATTTAGAATGTTTACTGCGTGATATTAAAAAATGGCAACACACAAAAAAAGTTATTTGAAAATTTTTCTTCGCTTCTGAATATGAAATATTGACGAATCGTAATTTTTGAGACAAAATTTTTGTATCAAATATAAGGCATTTTTTTCCAGCCAATTAAAATATTAGAAAAGGCTTCAAAGACCTTAACTTTAAATTCAGACCGTTTAAATGGATATTAGGTCTTATTCTAAAATCAAATAATAGAAGATTTTTTAAGCAAATAATGTTGTTATTTGGTTGGTAATTGTAATTAGAAATTTTTGCTTTTTATATTAATTTTAATATCCGGTTTTAAAATATTTCAATAACAGAAAAAATATTTAGTAGCTTTCTTCACCACTAAAAACGACTTGATGATAAACCGTTTCAAAAGAGACAAAATACCTCCAGTAATTCTGAATATTTTTTCTAAGTTCATTAAAATATTGCAAAAAGACAAAACAAAACAAAATAAAATAAAAGAATTAGTTGAATTTTTAACTAAACAAATTTAAATGAAAATTGACTCTTATTCAATAAAGGTGCATTATTATGTATTCAATTCTAGATGTTGCATAATATTTCTAAAATTATGTTAAAAATATTTTAATAAGAGCAGAATTCTAATCTAGCTATAGCGCATTGTTTATAACACTGTATTAAAAGACATTTCAAAAATTAAGCTTTTCAGTTTAGCTGTTGCATATTGTTTCTAACATTGTGTTAAAAAATTTTTAATATGAACAGAATTCGTCTAGCTCTTGCATAAGTTTCAGACACTTTGTTAAAAAAACATTGTAAGAAGAACTGAATTTATTTTGTATATAGTTTCCAACACTATTTTTTAAAAATGTAATAAGAGCAAATTTCTAGTTAGGATTTTGCTTATACTTTCAATCATTGAGTTAAAAACATTGTAATAAAGACATAATTCCAGTTTAGCTGTTGCATACATTTTTGTTAAAAGTACTGTAATAAGAGTAAAATTTCAGGTTAGTTGTTGCCTGTAGTTTCTAAAACTATGTTAAAAACATTGTAATAAAAGCAGAATTCCAGTCTAATTGTTGTATAGTATTTCTGACACTGTGTTTAGAAACATTGTAATAAGAGCAAAATACCAATCTAGGAGTTGCATATTATTTCTGACACAGTGTTTAGAAACATTGTAATAAGAGCAAAATACCAATCTAGGAGTTGCATATTATTTCTGACACTATGTTAAAAATACATTGTAATAAGAGCAAAGCTACAAATTATATTTTACTTTCTTTTCTGCCATTGAACCAGAAAGTGTGACAAACTATTTTCTCTGCGACAAAAATTCCTCCACAAATCTTCCTCAATTAAGAGATACCCGGGCGATATGACGAATCCTAGATATAAATGACTTGTCAGATCTGGAAACAGATAAGAGTGGAGGACAGGCTACGTTTCTCAGAGATGGAAGGAAAACAGAAAGAGACATTGTATGAAGAAAATAAAGGACATGTTGGGCCTTAACCTTGCTCCAGGCCAAGAAAACCGTTCTATCTTGGATGTCATTTTCTCCAGTTCCGATAGAAGAGCACTATCACGATTTATCAGATTCTAATCTAATGTTTTCTTCGTGTTTTTCCTGTCTTTCTTCTTGTCAGCTTTCCTGGCTGCAGGTTATTCTTCCTCGTTTGTGGCAGTTTCGGCCGACCCCTTGCTAGCCACCCCTCATCTCTTGCTGGTGGAGGGAATGCTTCTTCTGGAAAAAGACGTACAGCGCTGTGATTTTTATGAGATTTCCCAAGAAACTAGGGAGCAAAATAAAGAAGAAGGCGTAAAAGGTTTATTGGACTTAAGTGATCACGTAGGGGTCTTTGTTTTGCTGAAACAAATGAATCTCGGTGTACAATTTTTTCTTTGACGTGTTAGAATATTTACCTTTTTTTGGTGTACTTCAGGGGGAAAAGTCTATTCATAGCACTGTTCGGAAGTGATATACGGTTCTGATGAATTAATTTCGGAATCGTTAAGAGCATTATGGTACATAAAAGTTATATTATCATTAAAATACCAAAAGAAAACAGAGAATCAACAGAACAATTACATCATAAAGCAACAGCTAATTTTGAAACGATTTTGCATTCAGATTTCAAGTGCCTGCTTTAATGCAATACCACTATTATATAGAACAAAACTCTGTCTCGTTCTGTTTTAATAACTAGAGAAATACAAATTATTAGTGTTTTAATGACAAAAGTAATACAAAAATATACGAAACAAAATTTTAATTGATTTGGTTTAAAACAGGCTTATTATTAGACTTAAAAACGCTATAAAAGAAATTTTTAAAAAATGGATCGCAATATGCATTTTTTTCTTTGACATGTCCGAGTAGTTAGCTCTCCTTCTTATGCCACTTCATTGGAAAAACCCTATTCATTGTACAGTTTGGAAGTGATGTACTGTTCTGATGGATGAATTTCGAAAACTTTAAGAACGTTATGGTACAGAAAAAGTTATGTAATCCATTAAAGTATAAAATCATAAAGAATTAATTAATGAAGTCACAAAACAAGAGTTAGTTTTGATTCAATATCAGAAACACACTGTGAGCATCAATTACACATTTAAAGTAATGTGTCGTAATATCACTCATCTTTAACGATACATTACTTTACACAGTTTTAGTAAATTATACATGAACGCAAGATATTGTATTTCTAAGATTTAAATTGTAGAAAAATATACAAAACAACAAATTGGAATTCAAGAATGATTTAATCTTTCAAAAAAGCCGCTCATTAGATACAAAAAAGTTAGTTATTAAATTAGTAAACTTTTGATTTAAGAAAATCAGAACCTTATTAATTGATTCAATAAGGGATCTTTCAAAATAATCTTCTCATTAAGAAAAATGAAAAAAAAAAATGACTATTTGCCTTAAAAAGCAACTATACAACATATGGACTTTGTTGCTCTTTTTGCAAAATGTACAAGAGACATAAAATGTATGCAACAAATTAAAAGTGAAATAAAGTTGAAAGAAGATACGTCATGATTGTGTGAAAAATTGATGTCATAAATAATAAATCTTACTTCAAACTATGCGTTAATATTGAGAAAAATAAATGGTTTCAATGAAAAAATTCAAATCAATAATAAAGCAAAAATGATAGCTGTAAAAGAAAGTCTCGTCGATTTGGAATTCTTATGAAAAATAGAACTATATGATAGAACCGATGTCTAAAAAGTTAAAGGATAACATTAAGGAAAGAAATGTTTACAGTAAAAATACTTCTGCTAGCTATTCATAAGAAAAAGTAAGATAATTAGATTTAAAGAAGAATATGAAAAACTAAAAGAATCAAAGAAAAAAAATCAATATTTAATAACTTGTAGAGTATAAAGCATTATAAAAGTTATGCTTATTATTATATACAGGTTTAAAAGTTGTATTAGACTTTGTACGTAAATACTGTCATGAAATTTAAGTGGAAAATATTATGCGTTCCACATATTTAAAGTATTATGTAATAAAGAAACGTATTAAATAAACTTATTAAGTTTTAAAAATCAAATCAAAAGAATTTTCAATCAATATATTTGTTGTTTTAAGGCATAAAAAGGGAATAAATGCAGTTAAATAAGAGAAATATATAGTTTAATTAAGAAGAAGGATCTATATAACGCATAACCAGAAATTTTTTTAAAAAATCTATTTTCGCATACTTTACAAAATATAAGATGAATTTCAAAATTTATGCTCACTAGTTGCAAAAAATTAGAAACCTATTGCTATTTTTAAACCTTGAACTGGTGGAAAAATGATTTAAATTTTAACTTTTGAGGTCTCAAACAAAAAAAAATCAAAAATTTTTGGTATTTGTTTAGCTTTATCAAAGAAAATTACCCAAGTTCTTTATTGCAGTTTATAATTTGTCTCAAATTCTAATTAACAAGAATTTAATCCTTTAATTTCAGGGCCTTTTTTACATTTAGTAAGGCATAAACCAAATTTCACGGAGGATAAAAATATAATTCCTTTGATTTTATATAAAAGGAATATATATGAAGAAAAAGAAGATATTTTAAAATAAATTAGTTCAGTTTCTAACAACAATGAATGAAAAATATAATATTAATAAAAGTCCACATTTGTAATTTATTATCAGTTCTTTTTATTTAGAAATCCTAAAAACGGTAAAATTAATTCCATGATTTTAATATCAAAATAAATCTTTTCTTTTTATTTCAAAAATAACCATCAGCTATTCACTGGAGTTATAAAGAATAAAGAGACAGCTTAATCTTTTCTATAAAATACAAGAATTATGGGAAAAGAATATGTTTGTAATAGGAATGGTTTAAAAAATAAGTATTCTAAAGGGGATCCTAAAAAGCTCAAGCTTAAATCTCAATAAAAGCCTATTTTCTATTTTACCTGTATAATTCCTTGCGTATTTAATCTTCTTATTTTTTCCCTCTTGTTACAGCTCTAAAGCTTCACCTGAGTAATCGTTTAGAAAAAAATAAACGTTAACTTTTTATAGATTTTTTTTGCACAACTTTTACGTCGATGGATAGTATTTTCCCCCTAATGCTATATTTATCCGAAACCTATTGCCTAGTATCGAGCTTTTAAAAAAATACAAACAAAAAAATCACCATGAGAGTGTGCTGTTATTGATGGCAAAAAGCTTTAAATTTTCCTAAATTAAAAATAAATGGAAAAAGTTTTGGTTCTCTCTCCCATTTTTTTTATATGCAACTCACTCTTTTTCCGTTTGCTAGCACCATTTATTGCAATCTTTATTTTTCCACGCTTGCGAATAAAACGCAATGAGAGGGGAGGAGGACGAAAAAAAAAAAAGATAGCTAGTCCCGCTTTGAATCTCATTTCAATAAATTTTCTCTAATTGTTATTTGGGCCGAAGAGAACTGGTTTGTGCCTTATGCGGGCTGACAGCATAAAACTCCGTTTCCAGCGTTTATTGCCCAACAAAAAACAAAGATATGCAGAAGAGAAATGGGTAAAAAGAAAAAGAAGAGTCCCGTTTTTACTCCTGTTCCTTGTCTGGTCCATGCCAGAAAATGTTTCCTGTAACATAAAAGGTTATTTGTAACTATGGGACCGTCTGGTATATCTCATTACGAACAGAAAATGAATTCTTCGCCGGTGCTAACAGCAGGCTGGGCTGTGTTCATGTCTCATAATTGCTGACCGAATGACGGTTTTCGTCTCTGTTGCTGACTTTCACCACAAATTTAACGACGCTGTTAAGTTGTTATTGAATTAGTCCGTTCGTGGTCGGGACATGGCATAAATTATTAGCCACTGGCACAGGTTTCACACTTCTGGTAGTCCTCATAAGTGATTTAATTTTGTGGAAGGATTTAGTCGATGGCTTTTATTTGTTTAAGCAAAATAAAGCACGGTTTTTGAATGTTCGTTTTAAAAATAAAACTTTTGCGATGTTAGTCTGTATAAGCATTAACTGCACGAAGATAAACATTGAAAAGTCCATGCCCGTGTCAATTAAGTGTCTTAGCAGTGTCTTTTAAGTACGCTGGGAATAATGATATTGAATTAAGTATTAATGTAAACATTTTATTCTGTAATTTTACGTGAGAAGATGTTTCCATTATATGTTAATTTAATATATGTTTTCTTGGGTTAAGAAATGTGCAGTAAAAGAATTTATAAATAAAGACTTGAAGCACTTTCACATGCTATCGTATTATCTTATGATAATTAATTAATAAATTAGCAATTTTTATTAGTCATTCAGTTATTATGTTAGAAAAAAGAAAACATTATGAATAAAATCACAATCTGCTATTTTTATTATAATATTATCATTACTTTGATTTGAAATTATATTAGGTTGTTCGGAAAGTAATTTCGTTTTTTCCTGACAAAGGATTTAATTGCATTTTTCGCACCCAATTTCATACTTAAACCGCAAAATAGCTGATATAGCAAGGCTTGAGTGTGAAAAAGTGCAGCTGATTCTTCGCAGTAGTTTTTGGATGGTGCCCTTTTAAATATGGAGAGCAATAAACAGCATTTTCGTCATTTTTTTCTTTTTTGCTATAAAAGGTAAAAATGCTGTTCAAGCAGGAAATAAATTAGCCAATATGTGTGGAGAAGATGTGTTAACAGTACATCAGTACCAGAACTGATTTGCAAAATTTTTCCTTCAAATGAGGAGGCCAAAAACCACCTCGATCAGTTTTTTTTTTCAGCAAAGACCAAAACTTTTATGAGCGTGTAATCATGTTACTACCAAAAATATGGCAAAAGGTATTAGACCAGAAGGGCAATTTTCTAATTTAATAAATAATTGAAAATTTCTTTTGAAATGAAAATTTCTTTTCATTTTGACAAAAAAATACGAAATGACTTTCCGAACAACCCAATACTTCAAAGTCTTTAATTTGAAAAGGAAGGCAGTGCTGTGCAATAATTTTCTAAAGGCCGAGAAATGTAGGCATATTTCCATAAATAATAGAACAATTATTAAATTAATTAAGTTCTAGAAGTATACAGAAATATTAATTTAAGATATCGGTGATATAAAGAATATGAAGGCTGCAGCATTTCCTAACAGTTGAATATTATATATTACATTAATAAATTTTTTCTAATCACACCAGCAATAAATAAGTGAATGTAAAAAATTAGTTCCATAATTTTCAAAGCACTCTTGCAGGATAAAACATTCGATGATTTTCAAAAATAATTCTAATAATTTATAAATTACTGAATAAATTTTACCTTTTCTATCAAGTTTATGAAATTTAAAATGTTTTTATTTCAACCCATTTCACACTATTTTAACATATATCCCAATGACGATAATCCAATATTCTTATTCTTTCATCTCAGTAATGAAATTTCATAATTACGTCAGCTTTGATTACAGAAAAGTGGAACTTATTATTAACCACAAGCTAAAAGATATTAAAGACGTAAAAATATTTTACTACATCCGATTATCGAATCTGGATACTTTATAAAATTAAGTTTACATACTTTTTCAATTGTACAGTCATTGGCTTTAGTGAAGTTAAACTATGTTTTATTTCATTTGAAGTAATTTTTTAAACGGAACCATATATGTATTTATAATACATTTGGGTGACAATTGGAGAGGGACCTCTATATATTCAAATGTTCCAAATTAAAAAATAGTATAAACATTTTCTAGCATCTAAGTTATATTTCTAGTATGAGAATTAAAAAAAAATAGAAAAAGGAATTAATTTTACATTGCTGACATTTAATCATTCACTTCCGCAAAAATTCAAGAAACATTTGGAAAAAAATGTATAATTTTTTAAAATAAAGATTATACGTAAACAATTCTTGTAATATCATTTTCTCAGAATAAATTTAAATATATAGAGATATAACTAAAATGAAAAAGATATTCTGGAATTTTTTTCACATATATATTTTATCAATTTGCTTATGCATGAAAATATGGTAACATTTAAATTCAAATTGTATCGCTTATTTATCTTTGCTGCAGCTATATATATATATATATATATATATATATATATATAAAGAAAGAAATGAAGTTTAAATCCCTTGTGATTTGAGTAAGGAGGAAATTCTGTAAAAAGAAATGTACAAAATAGAAATAACGAGTAAAATTAGTCTTAAAAGAATATGGAATGAAGTGAGTCTTAAAAGAAAACTAAATTGTTAATTATTTTTACTATACTTTTCATTTGTGTCAAAAACACCATTATGCTTAATCATTACATGCTTTTATTTAATATATTTCTTGATGACACAAAAAATAATTTTGAAATCTTTTGTTATTCAATTCTCAGTGTATTAGAATTCTGAAATTTTTGCAGTCACTTTAATATTTTCAGTTGGAATATTCATGCATTAAAACCTGAAATATCAAATAGTTATTAAAATAGATTTTGAATCTATATTAGTGTTATTTTCTAGTTATAGACCTAAAGACAGACGTATTTTAGATTCATTCTTATTTATAATAATCATAAAATGCCCCAAGAACTAAAAAAACGAAAAGAAAAAAAAATGGGAAAAGGTTATTAAAAAGGTAATTTTTTTAAATCAGAAAACATGGGTTTTGATAAAATTCGTAATTCCATTAGGCAGTGATAGCCATGTCATGGAAAAATAAACTAGAAAGAATATCATATGGAAAAATCTTTAACATCCATTAAATTCTGCATTTTAATACACTATATAAATGATATTATATTTCGAATTTTGCGTTTCGTTGCCATTAAATGACACCTTTATACTTCTACAATTTTTTTTTTCTCTTCTATATAAATCAATATATATAAATGATTTATCTTTCATTTACAAAATCATATTAAACACATTTTTTTTATCTGAGATTACAAAAATAGGAATGAGAGATCGACTAAAATCCTTAAACTAAATCTTATTAGTATCAAAACAAATCACATGAAATATTGAAAATTTTAGATTATGATTAAAACTTTCACCTCTTATTTATGTTTTTAATTACAAGTAATCTCAGAGCTTTTTACTTATACAAAGTGAAACTGTTGTCATATTCAGTTTTAAAATTAGTTTCAGGACATTTATCTTCTTGGTGTAGCTTTATCAAAAATGATACTGTAGAGAAAATAAATGACATCTTTTGTACAAAAACGTTCTGAAAGAACAAAGATCATTTATTATTAGCTCCAATTTGATACCTCGAAGATTAATATAGTAAAAATGATATTAAGGCTTTCCCAAGTTCTCACAAAAACTTATATTAATCCTGGTCTTTTTATACTTTAAAAAAACACTTTCAAAACTACTAAAAATCTGTACTGATATTTATGTGAGAGAAATAGATGGAGAAATGTCGAGAGAATTAAACATAATTTATCAGTGTATTTATAAATATATATGTGCCTTTTCAGACATTCTAAGAATCAGTACTAATACTTCTTTGAGAGAAATTGATGAAGAAATGTTAATTGATGAAATATGATTTATCAGTGTATTTATGATTATAAATGTGGATTTTCAGATCTACTAATAATCATTACTAATACTTCTTTGAGTGAAGATGACGGAAAAATGTCAATGTGGCATTTCTCTATAATATCAGAAATAAATTTTACACATTTGATCAGATTCATAAATTTATCAATCATTTTAATTCAGGTGGATTTAAATTATGTTAATGAAAGTAATACATTTAATATATTTAAACTTTAGTGAAATACTTTCGGGGCCATTAAGAATTAATACTGATTCTTTATTAAAAAAAAGCTTGTGAATGCGTATCAACAGAATTAAATAGAATTTTTCAATGCCCTCATAAATATTCAACGTTATTAATATTAATTAAAGTATTTATTTTATTATCTGTCTCAAACTGATACAATTCGATCCAAATTATATTAATGAAAGAAATTCGTGCGGCTAATCATTTGCTAATTTGTAATTGAAATGTTATTAGGTTGTTTTCGAAACGTTTTAAAACTCTTTCACCAGAAAATAACACTCAGAATATTATTTTATATTTTTCAAAATTATCAGAATGAAATTAAATTTTCATTTTTTCCAGATTGTTAAACTGCTTTAAACACGCTATTATTTTTACTGCCGGTGACTAAATTAAAATATCGTCTGTGATTAGAAATATGGTTTGAGAATATCGTCTTCCCAAACATAGCGAATATATCGTCGTTAAAAGGCTAAAAATATCAGAAATGAAAATAAAATGAGCTAAAGTGTCTTTATTGTTTTAATAAATCATAACTGCAACAAAAATGTGCGTTTAACAATATATCAGATGGATATATAGCAAATTGAATATACATTATTATATGTGATGTTTTTCTGAAACTAAGATCATTAAAAAATAACAAGGACGTAATTTTTCCATTTTAAAACATGAAAATAAAAGAACATTTTGCAGAAATATATAACGACAACAAAAAAGATTTAGATGGCAACCAATAAGATGTATGAAGTGGATTTTTTCCCATTTGAAACAAAAAGTTTCTTAAAATGCATTGATAAAACAAAAATTAAACAAATGTAACCAGCAATTTCCTAAAAAGAACAAGAGAAATCTAATTCCAAAGAATGGTAATTTAATTACGTAGTTTCTTTAAATTATATTTTATAATTGAAATTTCTGCGTTTTTGATTTTGTATTTAAATATTCTAAAGTGTACTGAATGATAATGAAGTATTACAATAATTCTTCAATGCCTTTTTCAAACTCTTAAGAAAAAAAATAATTCTTATAAGTAAAAATAAATTACAGTGAAAACTAATCATTTTCAATTTCCAGTTCTCGAATATATTTAAGCAAAAATGTTTGTTTTGAAAATTTTAAATGTAAAAGGCAGCTTTCTTATTTTTCTTTCATTAAAACATTAATGAAAGTAGGCTCATTAAAATAATATAATATTCATTCTTAATCCTCTTTCTGAATTTATTATGGCCTACAAAGTTAATGAGACATAATTCCTCACAACACATTATTCATTTTAATTCGCGCTACTTTTTGAAAACAATTTTTTAAAAGAAATTAAATGGATATTTATTTTTTGTGTATGTTTATATCGAAAAATTAATTTAGTGTTCTCCTTTTTTAAACATTAAAAAGCAGTATTAAAAAGTCAAGAATGAAAAATGTATATTAATTTTTTTTAAAAAAACTCCTCATTGCTTTTTTCAGTTTCTTTAGAATATAAGGTTTAATTTTAATCAATATTTTTTTCTTATTAAGTAATCAGTATTACATATGTATAATCATATGAACTATATTAGTTTATTAATTGTATAAAAAATGTGAATATGAAATCAATTAATAGTTAATTAACTAATTTTGCATTAAGCCAAAATAAATGTTTTAAATTTTAGCTTCCCATTCTGAAATTGCCATGGCCTCATGGTAGTGCTTAAGTTGCACAAGTGAAAAGCATGGGTTCAGACATACTTATATGGAATCTCAGTTTTATAAATCCTCCAAGAGCAAATGCAATCTTTCAAATGAGGTGCAGAAGTTTTAAGATTGGGCACCAGACTAGAATTGAACAAAAATTGATAAAAAAGTAAAATGAAATCCATTATTAAATTATCCTTTTTAAAGTTTAAATTCAAATGTTTTCCCAAGAACATCAGATTTTGCTTAAATGCTACTTCAAGTATAATTGGAAGGTTGTTTTGGAAATAATTATATTTTCAAAAGAAAATAAACAGTTGCCATATCCAGCTTCTGCCAGTAGTAATCTAATTTCCCAGATAATCGTTATTGAATAATATTCTGTGCATTTTGAAAAATTCGCAAAGTATTGATAAATTTTAATAATTTATTTAATTAAGATCCAAAATTATAAAATTCATTTTGTACTTTATTGATTTCTTAATAAACGTTAACACAAAATATTTACTAAATACATTTTTATCAGTTTATATATTGGATCATACTTGCATTGGCTTGCTGAGATCATACTTGCATTGGCTTGTTGAGATCATACTTGCCTATATACAATGATATTTAGCTTTTTATAACTAAATTTAAACCTACAATTACAGAAAAATATATTCAAATTACAATAGTGATTAAAATTTTGCCAGAATTTGTTTTATTTTTTAAATATAATAATGCGACTTTTTTGCATAAAAATTAATCAGATATTCGATCAAGGAAGTCAAAATATTTAATTAGGATTAGGGTGAGTACTTTTATATAGGTAATATCAAATACAATATTTTTCATTTTCTGTTTTAATCTGGGCAATAAAATTTAACTAAATAAGAAATAAATAATAGCAGATAAGACTAATATTTCTTTTACAAATAATAATATTTCTTCTGCAAATTTTTAAATGGATACGAAATTATTTCTTTTCTCAAAGTTTGTGAAATTATTTTATTTCGAAGTAAATCCTGAAAGCTGACCACTGATCGAAATAACTGAATGAAATTGATATTAATCAATAAAATTAAACAAACATTGATCAAATCGATTAATTAATGACGAAAATCATTGAAACTGTTGATAATAAGTTACAAAAGAAAAGAATTAAGGAATAAAATAGAGTTTAAAATCAAGAGCTTTGAATTCGTTCTGTGAAGTTAATAGAGCAAGAATCTACTTGGAATTTTTCAGCCATATATTTTTAAGAATGAAAACAAATGAGTCCTTTCTTTGAGGTGATAAACAGGATATGACGGCAATTTTTCATCGAAAGTTTGATAAAAACTTTTGTACATAAATCTTCCTTCAATAGACAGTTCACAAAAGAGAGGCAGAATTTTTAGGATCTTTAGCCAGAGACACCCCCTCCCACCACTAACACTCTGTCCGAATTTCTTAGGTGTTTTTTTTTCGTGTTTTGAAAGATGGATGCAAATAGCTGCTTACAGCAATATTTTTTCTTGATAACTTTTTCTTTAATGATTTCAGGGCAGTTAGGTCTGTCTGCCAGTCAAATTATACTGTCGTCGTAGTGCGAATTTAGACAACATCAGAAATCCAAAGACAGAACAAAACTAATGCTAAATCTTTTGGCCATCATCCAACTATTGAATGTTCGCCCCACATAGGTGAATGCAAGTTCTATGGTCGTCTGAATTCGAAAAATGGCTAAAAAAGTGCTACAAACAGGGTTGTTACTTTAATGAGTAAATTGCAAAAGAAAAAGAAAATAGCTTGAAGAACGGCATTCGGATTATACAACACTTTTTGATCGATATTTGGAGAATATCCAACTTATGTGATGTCAGTTGGGCCTTAGGAAGAATTCTTGAGTTTAAGGCTAAAGAAATAGAAATGGGAGAGAACTGCTTCGAGTTGGCTTGATGTAAAGCTTACCATTCGATTCAGGAGAAAAGAATATGCAAAATATATAGCTCTCCCTCAATGGGAACGAGGTTCTATGCTTGCAATGAATATTCTCAAATGGCTGTCAGTACATAAATGCGAATGATAAATTCCGAAGGAAAGTAGTTCTGGAAAGAAACTTTATTTCTGACTGTGATGGAATGATGTTTTAGTTTTTATTTTAAATCGAAATATGAAATATGCATTGCAATCTTTTCTTATTAAGGAATTCAGAACTCTTTCTTCAAGGATTTTACAAGAGAACGAGAGATTCTTCATTTCTTTCATTCTCTTTTTTATGGATATGATATTGACTGAAGTACCATTGGTGCACGCTGAGTTGTTTGTATTCGAAAATATTCGAAAATTGTGAATGGCAATGGAATAATAAAAACCGATTGAAACAATCTTTTATTTTATTTTGTAGTTTTATATTTTTGTTTCCTTTTCAATCTAGAGGAATATTTATTTTAGACAGGAAAAAGGCTTTGGATTTATATTAATATCGTGTTTTGGAAACTGCTAGATATTATTTTGAATAGAAGTCTTAAGAAAAGTGTATCAAAAGATTTACAACAACAGCACTTATGTAAAATAGTTAACAATACAATAGTTCTCTGAATGTAAACAGTTGTATTACTTTCTGCTCTACTATTCAGATAATAATATAGACGTGGCTTCACCTCTGTATATATTGATATATGGATGAAATATTATTACTGGATATAAGTTTAGTATTGTATTAAAAATATTCTAATCGATGGTAATGACTCCCTTTAGGTTTTTCAACTAAATTCGTAAATACTTCATGTTATAGTCTTTCTTTAAATATTTTCTAGATGATTTACTTGTGATATCTTTCAAACTTTATTTTACTTTTCAAAAATTTTGGGATATACATTTATATCTTTTAAACAACATTATAATACATTATATGTTTCCAAAATACTCATTTAAATTCTAATCAAGAAAAGAAACCAGTGATACACAGAATAATCAAAATAAGTTCGAAAAAAACATTTTATATCATCGATTATCATACATATTTTTTAATTTTAAAACAAAATTAATAACAGAAAGCAACACCTTAACTTGAAGACATATATCTTAATGTTTATTAATGAGCTGATAGACATTTCACCTTTCCAAAGGCAATGAAATTGTGTTCACCAATTTAATGTTAATGAAATTAACATGATCAAGCTAACATTAAAGATCATATTAATTACTTAACATGATTAAGGCTGATAAAAATTGGGGAGACACTTATTCGGACATTTCAGTTAGAAGAACAATGTTAAATCAAATGTGGCCACAAACATTCTATATTATTCTAGTGCATAGTGGCCAAACCATCAACTAATTTGTGAGGATCAAACATGATTCTACCCATGAATGGACATGCCGCATCTAATATGATAGTCATCCATTTCCTGCCTGTAATGGACTTTGTCACGAAAACGATAAGATGGTTTTCTGCATGTCGCTGCTTCGATACTGTTATAGAGCAAATTGAATATTCCACAATATTAATTACAGGAAAATGTGATTTATATTGTTTAACCGAATTTTGGTACTAGTGGTAAATAGTATTAATTGCATGAAACTTAAAATTAATTAGATGCTATTCTATAGAGCTTAATGCGTTATATTCCTTTGGCACTGGAAAATAACCTACTTAACAAGTAAGTAGATTAGGCATTAAATTATTTAGAAATGCAAAACACAAAAATAATTATTGATTAAAAAGAAAAAAAACCTTCGTTGACCTTTGGACATATTAAGTAAATTTGCTATTTGGACATATTTAAGTTACTGTAAAGAGAAATTATGTAAATATTTTGAAAAATATTAAAATTCACTTGAATTAAAAATAGATTATACTTTTTAGAATATATTTTGGACATAAATACCTTGAATCAATAGATTAAATTAGTCTTTGAAAAGCATTAATTTTCAGTTATTCGCAGTTATATACTTTTACAAAATATGTGATTACTTGAATTTTATGTGAACATTTTTACTGACAATATTTTGTATATTTTGATTGAAGTAATTCAGTTATATTCAGGGTTTATTTATTTTATAATTTTTTATTAATTTTAATTTTAATTTTTCTGGATATAGTTTTTCTTTGAAATTCATTTAGATCGCCAGTTAGAGATTTAAATAATCAATTTTTTAAATATGTATTAAAGAGTTGTTTTTAAATTTTAGGATTTTAAAAATTAATTAAACTAGTATTCGAAGTTTTTTTTTTAAATTAAAAAAAATCATTTATGAGTAAATACTTGTTTGGAGAAATTTGAACTGAGATTTATAAAAAAGACTTATTATTGAGCAACTTACATTTTTGCATCTTCTAGGTCAAAAATTGACGCTTACGGAATAACTTGTTTAAACAAAATGCGAAATTAATAATAAAAAAACACTATTCGTTTAATCGAGTAATTGAAAAATTGTTTATAAAATGTACAGTTAAAAGAAATTTGAAAGCCTTTTTAAGTATATTGGTTTATAAATCAAAGATTGATCGTTTATTGCAACAAAATTTTATTTTTTATTTCAATATATTTTAGTTCTTAATTTCAACAGTACATCAGCAGTTTTATAAATGTATAAATGCTCAATTTTATTTATGCAGAATTATGCTTTATGTTTCTTCACAAAAAAATAAATATTCCTTTATTTTTATTTTGCAGATCTCAAACAGCCAATGAGAAGGGGAATTTTTTTGATAAGTTATGTGATGACGATGGAGAACCAGGTTAATCAGTCGGTCCTCTGATAATTATTCGTCTGTGAATTGGGTACTGAATGATGGGCGTCATGAAATTTTTTAATACAAAAAGGAGGTAAGAGTCACTTAAATATAATTCAATAAAGGCCAATTCCTTTTTCAATATGAGATAATAAAATAAAAACTTTTTTTTATCAAGAATAATTGGTCAAAGCTTAAAAGTCTATGCCTTTAAAGTCGTAATTCAGAAATATTTCTGCATCATTTTTAAATTTGGAAACGTCTAAACTTAAGTGTAAAACTTCAGTAGAAACATTTTCTTAATGTGATAAAGACTCACTTGTAAAGCGAAAAAATTAATTTATTAGAACAAAAATAATTTAACTAAATGAATCTAATTTTTTAATGAGTAAAAAGCAAAAAAGACTTTTTAGGAAGAGAATTAACTTAATGTTTTCCCATTCTTAACAAAATAAATTTCTAATTTTTTTAAAAATTTATTTTTTTACTAAACGGAAAAAAATCTTTTAAACATTCCGTGCTCTACATCAAAAGGAGATTTTTCAATGTTCACATTAATTTTATCAATGCGAGAATAGAAAGCTATCTAAACTTTTTTTAGTGTTTGAATAATGACGTATTCGATTATGAAAGAAGTTGAACTATCTACTATGAAATAAAGCCGTTTTTTTCAATTGCGGGAAATTTTAATCGAATATTGAATCATTATTTTTTTTGATGCCATCAACTTTGGAAAAAGTATAGGATAAAATTTATTTCAAAAGTTTTAATAACTTTTTAAAATTTGAAGAATGTTCTAAAATAATTTTTAATTTTGCATTACATTAATAAGAAAAGGATATTTGAACACTTTCCTTTAAGATATAATAAGTAAAAATGTCTTAATAAAAAATGTTAAATTTTATCAAGTACTAAAATATTCTGTGAATGACACGATTTCATCAAAAAAAGAGGGAAATTCTTTATTTATTTATTCATTTAAAAGACAATAGTTAAAGAGTAAATGGTTTGAAAAATTGACACAGTGTCATAAAAGCTGTTATGCCACAAAGGCTAAATTCTTTAAAAAACAAATCTTATCCTTTTAACAATTTCAAAGAGAAAACAAAACTGTTATTTTCAGAAAATTCAACTAGCTGTCAAAACGACATCTTTTATTACATGTTTTGTATTTAAATAGGAAAGTTACTGTAAATATGGTTACTTCAAAAATAAAAATAGTTAATGCTGAAGTCAATACTTTACACTTTTAAAAATAAATATTTATTCTTAAAATTATAGCAATTTTGGATGGCAATAAATATTGAAATATTTATGCAATTCTTAGAAGATAGTTATATAATAGTTTCAAACAAATTTATTTGTATTCTTTAGAAAATAAATAAAATTGCTTTTCACCATAGATTGCAAAGTAGGATTTTATTGTATACAGTATTCACCAATAATATATAATACTGAGAAAATTATTTAGCATTATAAAATATTGTACCGTACGTGTTTTATAAGGCCTGCGAGATAGCCAAAAAGTTGTGAGAATTAATTCTTTTGCAGTTCGAAAAACTTCAGCTTTTTTTTTCGACTTTTCTTCATTTCATTCCAAAAATATTAATATTCGGTAATTTATTCTTGTGATTGTAACATTAACTTAGCATTTACTGAAAAGGAAATAATTTAATGAGAATTATGTTTATTTTTACTGATTCAGTTTTATATATCTGAAATTCCTCAATGAATCAGTTTATTTGGATAAATGCCTGCCTTTGTATTTTTTCCTTTGACATGAGATAAAACACATTGAATATAAACTCTTTCGAGATATTTTTTCCATTTTAATTCTTTTTTACTTATATTTAATAACGATTATCTTAGATCCTTTGGTCCCTTTTTAAGCTGTATTAGTATTCCTTCAAATTAAAAATATATTTCAAATTAGAATGAATTATTGGAATTAAAAAAAAATAAAAGAGATATCTGAAGGCTTATTTAAAAACATTTTAATTAACCCTGCAGTTATTTTAGACATGTTAAATAATAAAGAAAATGGAAAAATTTGGAAATTGGAAACTTTGGAAATACAACACAAAATGTTCTAGAGAAGCACTTTAATACGAAAGTCGTTTGTGCATTCTTCATTTAGAACTACAAAGTTTTATTTTTCCATACATATAAAACTCCTCAAAGTGTACGACGCCAGACTGAAACACATGTCTTCTTATTCCTAGTTTTCGCCAAGGGACCCAAAAGGAAAGCCAGAGCATCCTTTTTTATATCTTCCGAACACTAAAACTAGGCTCGTTACGGCCGTGTTGAATCTTTCCTCTGAAGTCCTGCGGAAACCCCCGAGGGCCCATAGACCAACCTCGAGATGGTCGAATCGAATTTCGAGAAACAATAAAACTAGTAATTGAAAAACAAGTCCAGGTCTCAACCTTCGTCGAAAGAATTGTTCCAGATCAGAATTTTTACTAAGAAAGAAACAACAAACGATTGGTTCAAAAAAGGAGAGAACTAAGACTATCCGAAATCTATACGCGAATATAAAACTAGAAAAGAACGGAAAAAAATTGCTCAGAAAATTAGACGAATTCCTATAAGTACCACATAGTCGTAACGAGGAACTGTACTCCTTTTTTTACAAGAGCCTCGTTAAAGAGTTAGATCCGAAAAAGAGCGTATCAGTGTAGGAAGAAGTTTTTATTTAGTTTACTTTTTTTTATTTTGTAGTTTCCCTTGTGTGATAGGAATGCTATTATGATCGAATGTCTTCGTAGGAATTTGATTTTCTTTTACGTCATTGTTGTTATAGCAACGAGTTTTGCGTTTGTTCTCGATTTACGCATTCTGATGGAATTAGAGAAATCAAAATAAAGTGGAAGTGCATTTATGGGTTATGAGAAAATGGATATTTCCGATCAATTTCGAATTCAAGCAAATCGAGATCGGTTTTTCTTCTCGTATTCCTTTTCTTTATTTCGATAAATACCCTCTTTAATGACACTGGGATTGTGAAAAGGAAACTCAAATCGACGAAGGAGGAAAATCTTTCATTGGATTTTTAACATATTGAAATAGCTGTTTAAATAAAAAAGAAACTGCTTTTGCTTTCCGATCAATTAACCTATTCTTCTCCAGAATTCCATTAAATTTTGTTTAATATAAAATTATCGGCGTATCGAAAGCCTTTTATTTTCTTTCAGAAACGCTTTAATGCTTGTCCTAAAGGATAGATAAGTTTCAACTCTTCTCGCAGAAAATAATACTCTTTAAAAGATGAAAATTGGAAATTTAATCAAGATTTTGGGGGATAACAAAATGAAAAAAGAAATAAAAGAAAAATAATGACATTATATCAATATTTAAAGTAAAAATAGGCATTCTATATATGTACACAAACAAATGAAATAGGACAGAAAATAATGCAATGAATTTATATCAAGGCTTATGTAGTCATATATATATATATATATATATATATATATATATATATATATATATATATATATATATATATATATATGCCTTATTCTTTTCTTAGAGAATTATGGCTTTCTTTGCAGTCATATGACTTAACAATCTTAGAAGGAAAAAATTGTCAGTATATTGGTCACTACAAATTATTATTACGTTTGCATTTTTAAAGAAATTAATTCTCTATTTGCAGATAACTGTACGCTTAAAAACAAAAATGGGAAGGATTTATGTTAATAAGAACAATATATACTTATATTGATTTTTAGAAATAACAATACTCGTTTCAAATATATAAAAAATTAAATTTGGGCACATGATTACGTTCAATACACCCCCCTACACACACACCTAATATTCTTATTGATGAAGCGCTAGTTTCAATGCAATTAAATACGAAGCAAATGACAATATGTTGCAAATTAATGCATCGAAAGCTCTAACAAGTTCTTAATGCAAGAGTTGAATTGTAATAATACTGAAATTAGTAGCGATAGTTGCTAATAATTTATTGATAACAAAAATCTAGAGAAAAAAATCTATATTTTTATTCGAAATTTTCTACTTTACCACTTTTAGCTCTAAATTATCTAAAAGTTGCAGTTTAATTATTTATTAATTTATTGTCATTATCGGCGTGAATACGTATCGACATTGTTGTGTGGTCCCCAAATATCATTGTGGGGAGCGATGATTAACCACTTCCACCAATATTTATTTTGAAATAGCCAGTAATATTAAAACGATAATTAGGGTTATAATTTATTTTATATTGCTCTAGAAATCTTATTACTGACTAAACTGAGAGAAAATACAATCGTTTATGCTTTTATTATGCATTGAAAAAATTCGTTGTATTAAAAAAAATAAATTATTCAACTTAAACACATATTAACAAACATTCAAATTTCAATTTTCTCAAAATATTGAAGAATAACCTTTTAAAATGAATTCAAAATGTACTTAAAAGAAGCCATAAAAGCCTTTAAACCTCAAATAAGTGTGATGAAAAGTGATCATCACATATTTAAGCCAATGGTTACTAAAGAGACTTAAAAGGCATTCGCTAAGTTAATTCGCTTATGGTTTAAAAATATTGTATTATTGTAAGGGTCTACGGAATCGAAACAATGTGAAAATAATCTTTTAACAAAGGTAATTCTGAGCCAAACATAAACAAACCCAATCTTTTACTATATGCAACCATTCCTTTCAACGTAATTACTTCCAACTTCAATTCCGAAACCGCTTCCTCTGAAATAAAACTTCTTTAAACGACCTTCCAGACAAAGTTAAGAAAGTAAAATAAAACAAACACTAACAAACCGAGCAAGTTTCTCTTCTCCAAATGCACTAAGCTATCCATCAGGCCTTCGGGGGATTTGTGGACACCGCAAAATAAGTCTTCTTCAACGAAGGTATTCCTCTCACACACCCCCTTTCCAGGAGAATTCCCTCTCCCGAAACAGTGGGAGTTTGTCAAAAAAGAAATAAAGGAAGGTTTACCCACCCAATTATAGGTCTGATAAGGACCCGGCCTACTGGGTACTATTCAATGATTTCTTTCTGTGCTTTGAATCGTATGTATGGCACGGTTGTCTAGAGGTTCCTCTAGAGGGTCATTGTCTTTTATGGGATTTGATGGGAGAAAAAAAAGTTCTTCATAGCCTGAAGACTGAAATATCCCTATGGCTCATTGGGGTGTATCCCTGTCCCATAGTGCATCACCTTGAAGGATACTCTTTCACCTCGAAATTGATGATACAGTATTATGAAAAAGACATAATCTTTTAGTGAAACTGAAGCTAGAGAGTTTTGTCTTCTATGCTTCACTTCGGTAGAAATAGGACATATATTGATTCATTGTGAAAAAATATATATATATTGTGTGGTAGTATCAAAGATCCCATGTAGCAAAGCATGTTGGACAACATTGTCTCATATTATATGATATTAATTAATATTCCACAACATTGTACAACATTATATGAATACAATATGATGAAAAAGGTATACTATTTAAGCGAAACTTAAGCCAGAAATTTTGTCCACTGTGCCTCTCTTATGCATAAATAAGACAGAGTAACAGTAAAAAATATATTTTGTAGCAGTATCGAATATCCCAAGTTGTAAAGCATGCTGCACAGTATCGCGCGATATCATATGATATGAATCAATACTTACAATACTATGTGATATTAAATAATATATCACAATATTATATGACTTTGTGAATACTGATGAATTTCAAAATATTCATTAGCTGCTAAGGATTATTGGTAAAGAAAACAAAGTTTAAATTCGGAATTTATTAAGTATTCAGCAAGGAATTTCATTGTTTGGAAATGTTTGAAAAATATTTATAATGTTAATTACAGATAATGTGGGATTACTAAATTAATACGACACAAGAATAACAAAGGATTATCTTACTCGAAACAAACTATTTATCGTTAAACAACTTTTAAAATTTAAAACCATAATTCATCGTTTTTCAGTCTATGAAAATGATAAAAAAACTTAATATTATTGTAATAAATATAAAATAAAATTCTAAAATTCAAACAGAAAAAGGGAAATTCAGGGCATTTTAACGACAATAAAATAATAAGAATAGAGAACTGTAAGATAGGTTTGCTTTTCGGAAATGTTCTAGAGGATCATCTTTTATAAAATTTGAAAAAGAAAAAAAGAAAAAAATCTACATTTCCTCAGGATATCTGATGACACTGAGGATATTTTTATTGGGATATATCCCTGTCCTATATTTTATGATATGGAATGAAATGAGTGTCAGTTTTCGAACATTGTATACAATTTAGATTGAAGTGAAAATTTATAAAAAAAATAATGCATTTTGTAAAAATATCGAAATTATTGCCGTAGAAAAAAACAGAAATTCAGTGTTCCCTAATACATTAAATTACTAAGAGATAGGCTTTCAGATGTTTTAAAAGTAAGAAGAAAAAAAAAAGTAAAGGAGAGTTCTAGAAAAGGAAGAAATTTGAGCAATAATGAGGCCTTGTGACACAAGAGCTATTTATAGCTGCATATTACACAGTACTATCCAGACTTTCTGGCAAGAAAAAAAATTAACATTATGAAGATAGTAAGAATGAATCAATTTTTTTACAGTTTTAAAATACAGGAGAACTTTGAAAATTCCTTCGCTGAAGGAATAATTAATAAGGTTTCATAACATAACAATTATAGGTGTGTTAAAATGCAAACACATAAGTGTTCTTTAAACTATTGCAAAATTTTTTAAATTGTTGTCGTATATTCAGGATGTTTCAAACTACATTATGGAAAAATTCCAAATACTGCAGTTTTAAGCTTAAAGGAATTCAAAAATGTCAAATGATTCGTATAAAAAAATCTGAAACTTGGCAATCTTAAAAAAATTAAAAGAAGACAATGGATGATATTTAACGAAAGACAATTATTATGAAATAAATCTGCTCAAGAGACCGAAGATGTCTAAAAAGGCTGAAAGTGGTGGCAGAATGCTAAGAATAGAATATATAATGAGTTTTTTGGAAGACAATTACAATCATAATTAATTCATTCTATTTCCTTAACACTTCACCAGTTTTATTTCCCATCATTGATGGTAGCCGAAAGATTGTTTCAGTAAGAAACATATTTATGCAGCCTGTGTTTTTTGTTAATGAACTCTGAAAATGAATCAAAATCTGATGGCGAAAAAAAAGGATAAATTGGAAGAATGTTTCCTGAAAGAGATTTTTATTTAGAGTAACATGAGATAGAAATATTGAATATCTTTTTTTTATTCTGATACATTTTAATACAATTTCTGATAAATTTACCCTTTAATCGATTATAATGTCTGAATTCAATGGTTTTCCAGATTCTGACAAAAAAATTCTAAGCCCAATAGATGAAGAAAGCAAATAGCGTAATTTTTGGTACGTTTTTTTAAATAAAAACAGTTAAGCTCATTCATCCTATTTTGAAATGGAAATAAAAATCCCTTCATTATTTACTCTTAAATTAGAAATATTTACTGTTGTCAAGTTATAAACAAACGAAGTATATATTTAAATATTTCTTACAAATAACTTTGCCAATACATTATTTGGATTAACAATCGCTAAAATGCTGATTTTATCACTCCTATAATTTAACCTACTAACAACAAAAATTCGCTGGCTTTCTGGCATAGGGAAGCATGCATTCCGCGTAATCCGGACGCCCCGGTTCTGACACGGCTGTTCTTCTTCCGTGTTCTATCTATGATGAATGTGAATTAGCTCCCTTGTAGAAAGGGCTGTACAAGCGAATGTGAAGTAGCTAAGTTGTACTTATGGTCATAGTTGACGCAAATGATAAAAGAAGACTCTCATTTGTGTTAAATCGCTGACGGGTAACAATCTTCGGGCTTGTATAGTGCCTTAAGTCACAACTTTACAACCAACAGAAAAATAAAGCGATTGAAATCATTCTTGGTATACTTTAAATCAAAACAGCTAATCACATTTATCATACTCTGAATTGGAAACGAAGTCATTAATTACTTACTCTTAACCTAGGGATATCTACTTCTTTTCAACCTTAAGCAAATAAAGTAACTTAGTATACCTGATAGATGACTATGCCAAAGCATTATTTAGATTAAAATGGTTAAAATGTTGATTTTATTACTTATATAATTTAATGTACTAACAATCTAAATTCCCCAGATAGTTTTGTACATCGTGAACAATTGGTACAACGAAACGACAATATTCTAATTGGAAAATATCAAGTCTTCTAATAATAAGATGCCGTCGAATTTTCGGAACTCGAAATTACACAAAAATATTTGAGTAAAATTTAACTGACTGAAGCAAAAAGGAAATGAAATATCCTTTTCAATAAGAAAGAGACAAAAATATGTTAGCTAGCAAACATGAGATATTATCTAAAAGAATTTTCTGATCAAAAATATTCATACTTAAATTTAATAAATAATCCCTAGATGGTTATAGTGGAAGAGAAGCATTTCATTGAAACCATGCCTTTTTATTATGAAACAAATTGAAACATACTTCGTGAAAGGTAACATATATGCTGAAATGTTTCATTACACAACAATGTATTTCTTGTTTACTTCGGAATAATATGTACCTCATGGGACATTTTAAACGTATCATGTTAGGGCAATTGCCGAAGTGCAAAGAATTAAATTGACGCTTCTTTGAGAGGGAAGAAATATAACAATATCCCAGAAATAAATAAATAAAAAGAACACAAACAAAAAGAGAACAGAAGCAACAGTATTACTTTCCCTCGAAAATATTTTGATCAAATATTTTAAAGGGAACGGCAAACAGAATTGTTGGAAAAGTTTATTCTATCGAAGTAAGTGCCTGTATCAATGGACGAAATTTAATTCTTCCTTTCTTCATGAAAAAGTATTTTTAAAAAAATAGCTCTTAAGAATAATAAACTGAGTTATTAGAAGACAAAGAAGGGATATAACTTCAATACAAAGAACATACAAGAAACAAAATGACAGAAGTCTGAAAAAAAAAGGGAAAAAGAAACACAACGTATTGCATTTGCGTAATAAGACTGGTGCCTAGATGATAAGTATCTCCATACACTTTGCGTCTGTTTTATATTCTTTTGATTTTTAAAGTCCTTTTTTACCAATCTCTTAGTATCTTTCTCCTATCGAAGAAACAGGAGCCTCAGTGAATAAATAAATATAAAAGTTTATTTTGAGATAGAAATCTACTTATTTTGATGGATTTCGGGCTGTTTTGAAAAAAGCCCCTACCAAGGAAAAGTTTTCTGTTTTTATGCGAAGACTTTTTGTGCGTTGGAAGGGAAAGTGTCGAATTTCTATTCTACTTGGGGGTCTTATTTCTTTCAGGATCTGCTTGCTGGGATTTTCTTTATTACCCTGGAAAGCGTGAATAAAGAACAGTTTACTGCAGTTGTGGGCACTGCTGTGCCAGTGAGGGTTTTAGCATATGGAAGGGATTTTAGTGGCATGTATGGAAGTTTCAGCGAGTTTGAGTTTCGACGGATAATTTGATTAGAAGTGATAGATAGCTTTCTCAAAAAGCTGCGAATTGTCCTTTCGTACACTACCATATAAGAATGTAATTTACAAATTGGGGCCAAAATTGATCTGTATCTTCATTTATTATGGCTTCAGTATTACTCTACTTTTATATATAACGATAAATAGAATCTTAAGTCTAATTCGATTAAAACTATTCTTTCCAGTGATAATTTTTACATGTTTCTTTTTACAGATTTTTATAATTTTGGCTTTTTAAGAGAATCGTCCTGACAGTTATAATAGGAAATAAAATTTTTGTGCAGTCTTCAATTTTTAAAATTTATTTAATCTCTGGTTTTTATTTAAGTGCTATAAATGTCTTTATTTTTCCTTATTTATATGGTATAATAGCTGTATAAACATAAATAATTACAAATAATACTTCCGATAACAGGAGTACAATGCTGATATGTATACACAGGAAAATAAAAAGGCGTGGTCTTTCTCCTACAGTGTCGATGTAAATATATATTTTACATAGAATTTGGAGTGTATATAATATTTAATTATTAAATAAAGGTTAAAAATCTTTACTTCTAACAGTTTTCTTAATGCAGTTTTATTGAGGAGAAAAGAAGTAAAAAAAGACACACGATGTTAAAAATATTTGCAAATATTAGTCTGCTAATGCATTTTAATAAAATTCCAAAAAGAATGTTGATTAATTTTAGGAGTAGCATGTTTTTTGTTAAAAGAGTCAACATCATTAATGCAAAAACAAAAGAAGTTAAAAAGCATTTGCATGCATTAATTTTCTTAATGTGGTTTCAAAGAAAAGTAATAAGAAATGTTGTTTATGTTTACAATTTCCTCAGAAGAATTTAAGACATAATTTGTTAAATATCAACAATTTAGACAGAAGAATAATTTTTTAAAGATTTATTTCGTTGTGTTTATGAGCAATTATATTCACGTATACGCAAATACAATAAAATATATTTAGGCCTACTTACAAAAAAATTACTTAAAACTTACTTAATTACTGCTCTTTAGACTATTAAAAATTACAAAATGAATTATATTTTTAAATATTTTTCCATGCATGTCTCTTCCATACTTCACCCTCCCCTCAAATAACAGCAAAAGTTTCAGGAGTTATTTTATAACACATATAACTAGCAGTATTTTAGAATACAAAATATAATTCATATAATTTATTTTATAAGGCAAAAATGGCAAATGTAAAGGGATTTTTCTTATATGCATGACTAAATTTTTCACCGTGTGATTACTTTTTAGGAAAGAGAAATTCCAAATACATTGAAAAAAGAAAATAAGATAATTAAATTAACTATTTATTACTGACAAATTACTTTGCAAATTAAATGAATGAAGTGGATGCATAAATTATCCTTACTTACAACAGAGAATATAAAGTGAAATTTTAAATTTCAAAAATCATGCTGAAATCTACATTTTTAGTTCATTTGCTCGTTTTCAACATCTGTTAACAAGTTTAAATTAAATGGGTATTCATTTGAGATTTTTTTTTTTTACTTTATACATATGGTAAGATAATATATTAATAATTAGAACTTTTATTTAAATTAGGAACATAAAGACAGTCTTAGCAATTTATTATTTTAATTGCCCATGTTTTAAATTTCCTATTTAAAAAATATATTTATCTGGAATTGTATTGAACTTCACGAGTCTCTTAATCTCTATATTAAATACAGTTTAATAAATAGAATTACATTTAATCTTTATGTTTCTTATTCAAAAATGCATAAATTTTCTACTAGCTAATCTTATGAATGTAGCTTAAAATTATTTCACTTAAAATTACTTTTATAATAAATTTGAAATAATGTATTTATTAGGACTTTTTCAATACTTTAACAACTAAGATATAGAAAATAATTTTAAAATCCAAAATAATAATAAGCATCTGAATGTCCAAATACCTAAATATAGCTCAATATTTAATAAGTAATATAAGTACAATATTTTAATGTGTAAAGCAGAGAATTAAAAAATTAAAAATCCAAGTTAGAATGTAAAATAATAAAAAATATCTGAATTTTTAAATATTCAAATATAGCTAATTACCCAGACTTGCTTGAAGTATTTAAAGACCCCTTTTACTAAACTGTCCTGAAATTCCAATAATAAGCAACAAGAGAAAAAAATCCAAGATTAAGTTTTTTAAAAAACATACATACAAAAAAAAGAGAACAGGTTTCAACAAAGTATTAAAAGTAAATTCTTCAACGAGGAAAAAATGCTTCATAAAAACTGCTAAAGCATAGCAATTACTGCTGACAGTCATGTACCCCTAACCCCCTTCCATTCCCGCTCTTTAAATGAAGAGTTCAATTAATTTTGTCGTTGGTTGAAATCGTGAGTGAATTTTCAATTTCCCTGGAAAATATCCCAAAGTGTTCCTAGGAGATTTTAAGTAGTTTTAAAGTTTAACAATGGCTAAATTGCTGCAAGTACTTAAGGAGGACATAATTTCGTAAAATCAGAAGAAAGCTCAGCATTGCAAAGCTTTTAACAAGTTTTCTAGAAAACTTGCTGGCAATGGAATTAATTTGTTTCCATTTTATTTTATCTAAGAAATTAATTGAAGACATTGCACTTATTTCTTTTGGCTACATTTAGAAGGCATTTATAAACTATGCTGCATATTTAATATCGATTAAAAAGTTAAAAAAAAACAGAAATGTATTGTTGAAATACTTTGTGCTAATGAACGTTTTTTTTGGAACGATGAAAGATATTGTTAAACATATTCTTAATGTTTTGATTAGTAATTCTGTATTTCAAATTTTTTGAAAACATAATTCTATTTACCAAAGAGCAACAAATTATTTATTTTCAATTTGTTTTCTTTAATCGTATAAATTTGGGGATAAATTATTTTTTAATTTTTCTTTTATCGTGAAATTAATTGCAGCTATATTCTACTTTAAATGGAAAACTACACATTTTAAGGGAAAATTTAAATTTATATATTATATTTTGCATTACTAAAACTTAGTTACCAAAATGAGTATTGTTGAGATTGAGTATTGTGATTAAGAAATAAAATTCGAAAGTATACTTTCTATGTCAAGGCTTTTTGCTAACGAGTTCACCCTTGAGTAATACATTCAATTAAAATATAAGGTCTGTTTCTAATAATATTTTCATATTTCAGATTTAAAGTTTCATAATTATAACGGCTCGAGTTAAAAAGCAATAAATTTAATTATTTTCATCAAAATCTCTAATTTCTAATTATTTAGCTTAAATGAATTATATTATTTATAATAAAACCGAAAATAATAAATTATTCATTTTTTCTGATAAACCCCCATTTTCTTCTTAAATTAAAAATTAATTTTAATTATAATGATATTTTTAAAAGCAACAGTTTATAATATTATCTTTCGAAGTTAAAATTTCCAAATCCTTTATTTATAAAATTAAAATCATTGTTTAGTATGTTTAGCAAAAGAATTAACTATATTATATTTTCCTAAATTATCGTTATACGTGTAAATTATGTACCAGTTATGCATCTAAAACTAAAAGAAAAATAATAAAGAAAAAATTGTTTACACAATTATGCTAACTCTGTGAGCTTTAAATTTATGTAATTTGAGTTACTGTATTTTTTGTTGAATTACAATCAAGAAAAATCATCCTAACATCGCTTTAACTCCATGTTGCTTATGATTTTGAAATTTATAGTTATTCTAATATATATTTAGAAAATAAATCCAACAGAAATTAGTTATATGTTTGCAATAATATATTTTTTGTAACATCATTTTCTGGATGACTAAATTTATATATGATTTAAATAAATAAAAAATTCCAAATTACTTAAAAATTTTAATCCCTATTTTCAAGAAATCTTAAAATTTCCTTTTTAAAAGGAAATCTTTACTAAAAGGCAAAAAAGTATTTTCGACTTCCATGGAGTTATTCCCCATTTCCCTCTTCAGCTATCGTATATGAAAAGTTGAAACAAATAAATAGGGAAAAATATCAGTAGGATAACCTGATGAGATCAGAAAAGAGATAACCCGATAGATTTTCTTTTAGTAGCATTATAATTTCGAACTCGAAACCAAGAGTATCCATTGTCTTTTAAATATCTCATTGTCAAGATCATCCGTGTTCAAGTACGACTGAATTTCTCTTTTAATGACAAGAAAACTTCCTTGTCGGTTCAAAATTGTAACAACTCTTATTCTTAAGGAGTTCATGCACAAAACTGGATCTCTACTTAGAAGATGGCCTCTTAGTAGTTACATACTCGGACATCACTGAATTGTCAAAAGATATATTTGTGAATATTCTTTATAAGCAAAACTCATCCGGAATAAAGCAATCATTTCGAGTATTCAGTCAAGCTTAATGAAAAAAAGGCTAAATTATTGATATCTTGACATTTCAGATGTTCGCCATGTTTTCGCTCAATAGGCGTTTGGTTTTTTTCAGTATTTATGAAGTTGAATTTACATACATAAAAAAAATTATTGAAAAATACATAAGAAAATGCATCCCAATGAAAATACCTAATAAAGTATTTGCTGGATTGTACAAAATTGATCCAATTTTAATGAATATGTCAAATCACTCTGAACATAAAACGATAAAGTCATTTACAAAAAATTTTCAAAATAAAGAAAATTACATTTATCTTTTTTTAAAGAATAGAAACAAAAAACAAAAATATTATTACAAAAAATAAAACATCTCAGCTATCTTCTAGGTCTTCCATTCAATAACCTTCTGTGAATATAATCATGCCAATTACATGCCAACAGAAATGACATGCTTGGTAACCGGCTATTTTCAAAAATATTATTACTATTAGTCTATGATAAAAATCTTTACTAAACTAAATTTATAACAGAATTTATTATTTTAAATCGAAATTGAATAACAAACTGAGAGCGTTTTGATTGGGTGATGTGGAAATTGACGAAATAGTTGTTAAAATGGGGGACTATGTTTTACTAGGTTGTATCTCTAATGCAGGAAAGCGGAAAAGATTTCTAGTGAAATAAAATTTTTGGAAATGGCTCAATGTTTGGTTAGATGGATTGATTTGCTTCATCAATATAACTGTACAGTTATAAAATATATAAATAAAATGTTATGACCTACAAGGATTAACAATATGTTTTAAGTACTGACATGCTAATAATATAGCGACATAGCGGAATTGCAGTTCAGTTTTCAATAAAAAATAATATTCGATGATACAACAATCAGTCTAATAAGAAAAAGGAACAATTCAGCTCACATCTTATCAAAAATTCATAATACTTCGAATATTTTGATCATAATGAAAAGGCAAAGAAAAATTATATATTATTAATAATTGAATTTTTCGTTTCTATGCTTTCATATCTGGGATGGAAAAATTAACGATGCTTTAAATGCAGAACTTTTTATTAAATTCAATTAAAAGAACTAAGGGATATAATAAACGGAAAATTGATGACATGCTAAGCCCTAAAAATATAAAAATTAAGTTACGCTTCGTTTATTCTCTCCAACTTTCCTTTTTCTAGAAAAAAAAGCATCCTCTGATCTTTTTCCACCCTAATCACTGGTTCAAGTGACGTTGCTTTACGAAAATGAAAATAATAAAGCCAAACGCTGGCGAAGTTCAAGGACGAAGCACCTTTTGAAAAATAGAATAATTTTTTAAGGAAGGTAGAGAATCATTCTTTGTGGAAGAGATGGGGAATGATGAAATTTAATAACAGAGTACCAAAAAAAAAAAGGATATGCTGTTTTGAAAGGAAAGGGCTCTGTTTTGAATTATGATCTAGCTTTATAAAATGTATACACTTTTTTCACATTGTATCACTGTAGAAAACAGGCTGGAAATGGCATTTTAGCTAATCCACATTTTCCAAATCAAATAATGCTTTGATTATCGAATTTTATTGGTTTAAAATCATTTTCATGACAAATTAAATATTATACAAAATTCCAATATAATTTTTCGTCTTAAATAATTCTCAAATTACTAGATTTGATGGGGTATTTCGATTTAAAATGGATTTTAAATTACCACGCGCTTTAAAATTTTAATGCTCTTTTTCTACGCCTACAGATAAACATTTGATTTCGAGATAATAAATAGCTGTGTATTTAATCATTCGTCGTTTGGATATACGTTTGCCTAATTCATTGAAGAAAAAATATTCGCCTTCCTTTTAGATATTCGAACAAAAAAATTAATAAATTTACGTTACTACGTGAATTTTTATTTTTCATAATAGGCTTTATTAACCATTGCCTATATTTGATTTTATTTGATTATTTCCTGTTAATAATTTTCATTCTTTCAAAGCATATGATCTGTTCATCAAGAAATCAAAACATTTCAAGAAGTGGATTATCAAACATTTTTAATAAACTATATATTCCGATAAGCAAGTTATAAATTAGAAAATATATGTTTTTTAAAAAACCATGATTAGTAAAACAACTTATTAGAATTTTAAAAAATAAGTTTTCGAATAAAACAACTACAACATAGAAATAGTCTCATTAACGTATAATTTTTGATAATAGACTCTTTGACTATATGAAGGAAAATCCTTTTAGTTTATCGATGTTGTTGATTAGTAAGATGTTATCTTTTTTTTAAATAGAAAACCTTGGACATTTTAATATTTTTACATTTTAAGGTAACCGACTACGTTCGAAGGCAAAATTTTGAAAAATTTGATTTTTTTAAAAAATATTTTTGGTTTTTAGATGCATTATCAATTATAAACACTATAAATACGAAAACATTGATTGAGAATAAAATATATTTTGAGAAAGAGGAAACTTTCTGGTAAATTTTAGTCAAATTTAACCAAAACGATTAAGATTCTAAATAAAATTGTAATGCAACAATCCTATTTTTCTTTGTACCACAAGTTATGGAATATAATGATGAATGAAATGAATCAAAATCTAACAAAAATCTTGAGATGCAAAGAAGTTACGGGGAAATATCTATGCATATATGCATTTTTCCATAAATTCGCTTCTTAATTTTTCTAAAAACACCTATAAAACGTAAAACGTATTTCACCAACAATAAAACTTTTGCTTCCTTTCATTGCCTATATTATTTAAAACATACTCTGAAATTTTTATGTAAATACCTCTATTGATTTTTGGGATATCATGTTAATGGCGGATAATTTTTTTGAAAATTAAAATGGAAGTGAAAGACAAATTTTAGCTGAAAAATAAATTTTGCTCTAAAATCGTTTGGATAATAGGTTAGACCTTCCTTTTCTAAGAAAAAACAAACTGTTTTGGAAATAAAAATGCTTGAGTTACAAGAAATAACACTTTTAAAAAAAATCGCCAATGTGGTCGAATACCAGCATTTTCAACGTAGTCGGATACCTTAAGAAATATCTTATTTTAACTTTGTTAATATAAAAATGTTTTTTTTTTTCAATTTTAAACCAAGTTTTATGTGTTGAATATCAAGTATAATTTATAGGAAACAATTTTTACCTATTTATTTGCATGACTTGCTGCTCAGTAACTTTCGAAGTTTCATCTTCGGCTGCATAATAAATATCTTTGAATGCATCGCACGTTATGTTCCAGAAGAAATTCAAGCGAAAGTAACGGTAAAAACTGCATCAAAGTTCTAAATCTGAGAGACATGTTCTAAATATCAGTAAACATACATCAGCATGGGGCTGTTCGCATTTTTCGGATTCAAATTCCACTGGAAAATGGAATTCTACCGTGTCTTGGGGTAAGCAAACTGGAAAATCCCATTCCTCTAGAAGAAGATTCGAACGGAAATTCAGATTGCACCTTATGCAAAACAGGGTAGAAGGGGGAAGATCCTTCTTCTTTTGGGGAATAAATAGGGTAGAAAGAAAAGACCTAGACAGTAAACTGTCGGAAAAAATTCTTCTTTTTTTTTCTTTTAGTTTTTGTCCACAAGATAACCTGGTCTAGATAAGACAGTACATGCAAGTCTTCTCATTTTGGTCGTTCTTTTATTTTGAGTAGGCAGAGAAGGAAAGAAAGAAAAAAAATAAGGATAGGAATAAAGAAAAAAGAGAAATCCAATCTGTTTTACATTTTATCTCAGAAGTATTATTGTATTGGAGAAAGCTATGTCCTAAATGATTGCGCACATAAATTGGAATTTCTTTAATCTCGGCTGCGCAAGCATTATCACAAGGGAGAAAAACGTCCGTTTCTTATCGATACAAATTTTTCTTTGTGTTCAATAATTTATGGTAAATTTAGTAAGTTTGATATTAGCCATTTTTGACTTCAAAGTGTATCTTGAAATAGATGAATATTATTATAATTAGAGTATATTTATGTGAGCATGTATTCATAAAGAATTCGAGAAATATTATGTGATAATTTGCTTCAGAAGGTTTTTCTTATATTTCTTAAACACTCATAATGCTCAGATTAATAGTCATTGTATTAAAAAAAGCATTTTCAAATACAAATTTTAAGCAAGACTTGACATTTCTTATTCCTTTAAATCAATTTATGGAAGAAAAAAGAGCAGAAAGCGATATTTTTTAAATGGGATATGAATATTTACTATAGTATAATTTTGGACTTGTTGGCATCATTAAAAAGAAAAAGAAAAAAAATATTCTTGTCTTAGTGATTCTTAATGAACTAGAGAAAACTACATTATAGGCAATTACGCATATAAATCATCATTTTTCAATCTTGGGTCTACTGATATTATTATAAAAGAACCAATTTTAAGCAAGCCTTGACATTTCTTTATTCCTTTAATCAATTTATGGAAGAAAAAAGAGAAGAAAACGCTATTTTATATTTGATTGATATATCATTATAAATTCAATTTTCTTAAGAATGTTGAATAAATATGTGGATTTTATTGATTTATAAAAAAACACGAAGCCATTCATAGAAATTTTTCAGTTATTGTGTTAGAACTTTTTTTATTTATATAATTGTGGGTATAAATCAGATTTTTAAAAAATAGTTTGGCAATGTATGAAGAAAAGTAGTTCACGTTATTTAGAAGCACAAGTATTTTGTGTTACTTCGAAAACAAATTTTAATATTTTGTCATTTATTCAATAAATTTTCATGGAAAATAAAAGAAATTTTAATCAATGTATTTAATATTTCATAAGTCATATGCAGGTATTCATTAAATTAATACTAAATTATGAAGGAGATGATGAATTTGTACTTATATTTATTCAGAAATGAACGATAACTACATTATAAAGGCTTTTCTAATCCCACTTTTTAACTCCATTCTTTAACATTAATGTGCTTAATGAAACTAAGTATCAAATTTTTACAAATATAAATTGTTTCCTTCAAAAAGTATACAAAAAGAATTAAGAATATTGTTCATATCGCTTTAATTCTTTTCACAATTCTCTCTATTTATTGACGAGGAAATTAGAATATATATATATAACCAAACTAGATGTAAAGCACTTTAAGCTTTAGATGTTGCACAAAACTAACCCTTTTAAAATATTTATTGTTAGTGCTTATTTAAAATGAAGGAAATTTGAAGATTTTATTGAATTTGTTGAAAATGCTAAATTTAATTCCATATTAATTGAAATTAATGAAATAATTAATGATATAAACTATTAATTTCTTATCAATTCATATTGTGATATTAACCTAAGTAAAAGCAGAATCATTTTCTTGGTTTAGTTAAAACTCTCATGCACATTTTATTCATAATAGAAATCTATTGAAGATTTATTTTAGTTTAGTTCAGTTATATTAACGTCCCGTTTAAAGCAACACGCAAATCTATTGAAGAGTTTTAAGCACAAAACAGTAACTTAAAACATATTCATAAACTGAAATTGATTTTTTTATTAATTTCAAAATTTTGATTTCTTATTATAAAAGCTTTTTCGTTATAGTACTCTTATAGTCATATTTTCATTTTAATTCTCATGTACTTTGTGAAATTCTACTAGACAAAAACAGTAGAAATTACTTGTGCAATCAAATTACATTCCCTTGGCATCATAAACAACTGCTTTCTGTCGCCAAAAATCAAACTCGCTTCGAATCCAGGCAACCCTGTTTCTCATCCTCGATGAGAGGTTTTCCGAAGGCAGACATTTTGCTATTGCTATTTTCTTTGGAGTAAACATCATTTTGAATGCCGGATAGGCTGGATATGGCGTTTATGGGCCGGAATTAAGGCCCGACTGACTAAAGGAGAATTGAAAAGAGAGCCATAAATAAAGTTTCCCGTAATTTATCCGAATGTTCTCCGGAAACCATTTTACAAAGTTCTGCGTAAAAGATATCTCTATAAGATTGTTGTCGACTCAAAAGTTAGTTTATAGCCCCCAAAGATTACTTTTTTTCTTTCATTTCTTTCAGATGGCACGGGGAAAAAGAGGATTATGACTTTTGTTCTGTTTTTAAAAGGTATTTCCAAATAAATTCCTCCTCCACCATGATCCAGAATTCGAATCAATGATACAATTTAAAATGAATAAATTCATAACTCAAAGGTTTGCCATCGTTTTGAGAATCTATAATGAAGGAAAGGAAGTAAGACTGCTTTAATTCCATTTGGGTGGTGAATAGAAAAATTTTATTCAAAATTTGAAAGTTAAGATACCCATTGCTTCCCTTAAAAGCAAAAAAAAAAGCTTGAAAAGTGTTACAAGAACGTTTCAGTTGTCATAATTTTAAATCTATATATTTTTTTAAATTAGAAGCTTTTTAATCATTTAACTGTTCAACAAATAAACTTATCTTGGAAAAAATACAGCATTTTGTTTTAAGACGAGTTTATTCGTCAAAAATAATCTATACTTATAATAAAGCTCAATGTGTGTGTGTGTGTGCGTGTGTGTGTGTGTGTGTTGGCGCTCTGCAGGCCAGACCGTTGGACCTACAGCTACCAAATTTGGTACATGTATACCTTGGAGGTTCGGAATGTGCACCTCGGAGCCCTTTTTTCGAATTTTTAATTAGAATTTGAATTAATTAAAATTTAAGCGAAATTTCGACGTTTTTCCGCTATAACTTCCGAAAATATTATCGGATAAACATGATTTTAACATCAATTTAAAGATAAAAAAATTAGCTTTCTAATAATATCAGTATTTTAACATTTAACTTAAGCTTCTATTTGTAATGAATTTTTAAAGAAGCATTTCAACTATATTTTTCAACAATATATTTCGGACAAAACAATAAAATTTAATCTGCAGGAGCACGTTACGAGTGGAAGGGGAAAAATTATCTTTTATCAATTGGTTGCCATCAGATAGATAAAAACTCAAATTAAAAAAATAAATAATTATTGCAAATTAAACATTTAAAAATGCAATTTTCAGCACGTGTCTGCATGAAATGAAATAAATATGAAATATGTTTTTTCTTTAAAAAAAAAAAAAAGAAAATGCAAAGAATTTTTTGTGACTTTTACAATATTATTAATTAAATAAATCAGCTTTGTTTAATAATAGAAATACATCTATAAAAAAGTCTAAATGAAGTAAATAGCTGCATAGTATGTAGCACGAGTCTATAAATGCTTTAAAAATGAAGAATATTTAGCTTTTAATTAAAAAGAGATGAACTTGTGACATCAGTGCTTTAATGTATAACTCAAGCTTCTATTTTTAACGAATTTTTAAAGAAATATTTTAACCATGTTTTTTTGAGCACGTGACTGGATAAAATAAAATAAAACAATGCCGGAAGTTCAAATAAAAAAAAAACTATCATCGCAAATCAAATCTAAAGAAATACAACTTTCAGCATGTGACTGGATAAAATAACATAAATATAAAATGAGATATCTTCTAAAACAATAAATGCAAGGCAATGGATTCTATGATCGTTTGCAATATCTATATCATTAATTCCATAAATTATCTTTATTTACAGTAAACCTGGTTGAATTTAGACAGGATATGCATTGAAATCCCGACTTAATGGCATATTTCTATAATCGTTTGTAATATCTGTATCATTAATTCAATAATTTTTCCCCTTTTTCGCTTTCTTTAAAAAACATATTTAACATTTTGGCAACATCACCGAAAAAAACATTTTTAATATTTTGGAAGCATAATCGATAAATTGTTAGAGCATTAAACTCAAAAAGTTTTTTCGAATAAAGTTACTGACTCTTTAACTACTAATAACTGAATCTTTTAACTTTAACTATTTCTTAAATTTTGGCTAATGAATATGTGATTTAATTGAAAATTTTAGAACGCATTACTCATGGTGAACCAGCTGGTCGCCAAAGGCGGCTAGTAAGTAATAAATACAGCTAACTTTTATCTACACACTTTAGATACGCTTTTTCAAAAAAGGTTGAAATAATTAACAGGTAAAATATAACATTTATAAAGACGTTGCATTTGTTTAAGATTTTCTTGATACCAGTGTTAGAATAAAGCTGTGTCAACACAGAAAATGTTCCTTTTCATTTAGTTATCTATCATACCATCAACCAGTTTGGTGAGTTTTTCTATACCATAAAACAAGGCATCAACTTCAAATTTGGAATCGTAATAACCCTTTACCATTTTTGATATGAATTATATATTTCATAAAAATGAAAAACTATCTATGATTTAACAAAATTTCAAATTCTCTTTTTTTAAATTTGGACAGTGTTTTATACTCATAAATCCCTTTGTTTCTTTCAAAAGCAGTTAAATGTATATCTGCTTAATGGAAAGTAAAGTTCTTAAAAATTTTGATTTGCTCTTCCTTTAAAAAAGTTCCGTTTTGGGAAATGAAGAAACAAAAAAAATGTTAATTATAATCAGATGAAACTTCAATTAAAAATAGTCGTGCAGAGAGTTATATTGATTTTAAAAAATAAAGAATAGTTTTCATTTACTAATTTCAAAGAAATATGTAAAAAAATTACTGAATTTCTGACGTTTTTCTATTTTGACCACGATGCGCAGATTAAGAATTTAGTCTTAAGCTATCCTTTACTTTTTAATCTTAAGATTTTTTTGAAGAGTTAAACAGTTAGATATTCAAATTGCATAAAGAAGGGTAATTAATGGTTACAAATACTTCCTGGTTAGTATTTATCAGAAACCGAAGCATATATTATTCATTAAGTGTTATAATGCGATATGTTCATTTATCAATCTGCCTTTTTAGCCAATCGCTGAGGCTATAATATTTTGGTAATTCAGTTAATATATACCTAATTTATAATCAAAATTAAGAGGAACATCCCCAAATAAAATCTTAAATCATATCAAATAAAAAATAAATTTAAAAAAATTGCCTTAAATACAGATTTTTTACTATTTTGCCAAGTCTACGATGTCGTATTTGAGGTCTGATCTCGGTTAAAAAGTAGATATTATCAATATACAAACTTACAATATATCTTAGTTCAGATTAAATGGCAAACGAAATCCACAAAGGTTATTTTATAATTAACAAGTATAGCTTTGTTTAGTCTTTAATATTGGAGAAGCAAAATTGTGATTTCATTATTCTTTGTCTAGCTAAATTGTACTGTATAATTACTGAAATATTTTCACTGTGATCATTTGATGTTTTTTCACAAGGTTGTCTTAAATTTAAGTATAATAGTAACGAAAAAAATCGAGTATGTTACTTTGGCCTCTTTCGATCGAAAACTGAGACCAAAAGACCAATACATAACAAAATATAAATAAGGAAGAACAAAAGCTTATATGGACATTTTTCCAAATTATTACAAAATACAGAATTCTAGTAATTAAACCATATGCCAAATTTACCTTCCTTGATTATTATGTTTCTGAATTATTACATAAACATGCAATCAGAAGGCAATGTAGGTTTAATATTTAGGAACTTTCTAAAATTTGATAAAGGATCTACAGCCTTGATAAGGACTTTCTCTCTATATATATATATAATTCATGAAGCCCTTTCTTGTTTTAGATATAGCATTGTAATAACTTTATCCTTTCAGATCAAGTAAAGAAGCAGAGTTTCAGACAATTCTTTTATTTACAGCCATGTATATACATAAGAACAATTAGTTCTAATCTAGTTTAAATATTTGCCTTTAGGTAACAGTCGAAGGGTGATTGTTTATAGTGAAAATAGTTGGTGGAAAGAGTTCACCATCAATTCGGAGAAAAGCACCTCAAGACGCTAACAGGGTGTTAGTCAGAATGGTTACCCCAAGGTAAAGAGAAAAAAATCCCTCAGTCCGCAATTTAAAAAGGTATTTCTCCTCTTCAAAGCAACACCCTATCTCTATGCAAACTCCGTCTTTTTAGTTCCTATTTGTCCACGTGAGCTCTCCATTTTCCAATCGTTCAGCAAATATTTCATTCATTTGTTTCGCCAGCCTGTCGTGGGGTGGGAATTGTCCATAACTGTTGCGTCCTAACAACTGACAGCTCTAGAACACGTGTCAATGATAGTTCCTGCACAAAGGGTGTGGTCATTCAGCGGAATCACATATGACTTGATGCAACGACCAATCGGCGATAAGAAGACCACCCTTCCAGTCATTTGGATGCATTCAATAAAGGAGGGTTTAAAAAAGTGTTGGAAAACTGTCTGGAAATGTCGCTTATCGTGAATGGGACAGTGGAACGTTACAGCATTAGTAATCACCCAAAGAAACAGCCATAATTCCCTAAAAGAATTTTTTGAACTTAATGCCTAAATATAAAACTTGGCAAATTATTAAATTTATTAAATTCGCCTTTTATAACCCTTACAAGCTTTTATTTATGCTCTTCCTACACAAAAAAGTAAAAAAGGTTGAATCATTTATCGAGATAATTTTTGTTATAATGTTTCTGAATGAATGAATTCTTTCTTAGTCTTTGAGAAAAGAAAACATATTGGATGTTCATCTCAAATTTACTTGAAATAGAAAAGACCTCTTATTATTACCGGAAGATAATAAAGAAAAAGATTTATTTTAGTGTGTACTTTACATGATTGGTTTCGCTTGGAGCCACTTAATAATTTAAAAATGTTCCCAAACGAAGCGTGGAAGCACAATCAACGAAAAACATCTTTTGCACCTTAGACACAAATTCAATCAAAATAAATCTGAAAAAGCTCTTTTTCTATTCTCCGTTTAACGTATAAGAAACAAAAATCAATCGCCGAAAACAAACTCAGCTTTGAGATCTCGACTAGTTAAATACAAAATTTCACGGAAAAGAGCAAAGAGTAAAAGCTTTGCAATTATTTTCCGAGTGCAAAATAAAACCAAGCTAACACGTTCCAAACCTACATCTACATATTCACACCTTCATGCATACAAGCAGCATATTTTTCCACAACTATTCCATTCCATCCATGCTTTTTATTTTTCCATTTTTTTCCATTTATTTCCTAACTTTCTTCGACATTATGAAAGGCTCGAGGCGATGGAAAAGTTTCGGATACCAGTTAAACACGCGAAGCTTTCTGAAAAAAAAAAAAGAAAAAGAAAGATAAAATCAGAAGAAAGAAATCATAGTTTTATATCGTTACGTTAGAGTCACATATTGCTTCCACAGAATTTATGCATAGTAGGTACCTGATTTTTTTCTACCATCTTCGATTGAAAGATGCAAGCTTCGTTTTGTTTTTCTTTTTCTAAAAGTGGAGTTTGTTTTGGAAAGAATGTTATTTCGATTTCTCTAAAACCGATGAGAATTTCTCTGGAAGAATCGGCTCGAAAAGTTAGAAGGCTTTTAATATCGATTTAAAAAGCAAATGCTTATCTTTTTTCAAATGTTGCAATTTTCATAAGAATTACTAATAAATTATAATAATTATATCCAAAAGTCTTTTAGTTTTTCTGAATCATTAAAACTGATTGAATTTTATTCAATTTACCGGCTTCAAAAAGCTTTTGATTTTCTGAATGAAGAAAAAAAGAATACATGTTATTTTAAGGAGATAACGCAGTTCAAATATGTAAAAAGATTTTCAAGAAAGAAAGGGTGTTAATTTGTATATCTTATAAATCTCATAGAATGTTAAGCTATGTGTTTGATAAACATCAGATTTAAAGATTGTCACATGTTTTAGATTTTTATTTCATAATTTTTATCATGTCAGGTTCACAAAAAGGGGAACGTTTTACAGTATTTCTTTGAAAAATTTAATATTTAGAGGGCGATAATCATTATGAATTATTTCACCATATCTATGGAGAAACACAATAGTTATTTTTCATAAATTCTGCAGAGTTTTACAGAAATGTGTTTCAAAGGTCTTTTAATAAAAATAAAGCCATAGGAATTTTCAGTTTTTTTAGATCAATTTATATTTATTGAAGTTATGCATGGAAATTCCCTACTAAATGAATAACTTTCGTTAAATATCAAACAAGATAAAAATGATTTCGGAGACCCCGATAACATAGTGCATGCTTGTAGTTTCTATTAATTACAAAAAGGGTTTCAGTACAAAATGATATCCTAAAATATGAACATTAATAAACAATGGAAGCATAAGTTCATGCAAAAGGGGTCAAACTTGCTAATTTCTATGCCATTATTTCAATTAGGTAAATAATTTTTAGTATAAGGACCATTTCTTGATTAGTTTATTGAAAGAACCTAAAGTTGAGACATTCAAAGATTCTTTAATAGTTTAATAGTTAGTTGAGTTGTTCAATTTCAGTAGGAATCGGATGCTTTCTTTTGTCTAAACTGTTTGCATATCAATGATATTTTGTTAAATATTACGATATAATTTATTTCTGGATTATAATGGATATCTCGGATGAAGAGTCATTTAAAAATTTTCAAACATTAGACTCAATTAAAACTCAAAGAATGCAATTTAGAATTTTATATAATTCAATAACAAAACAAATTCTTATTTTACAAAATAATATCTTATTTAGCAAAATGTTAAGTGACAGCAAAATATTACTTCAGAATATCATGTAATTTACAAATGACTCACACAAATAAGGTTTTCATAGTTATTTATTATTTTTTTAGATTACTATTTTTTAGTTTAACAGCAGAATTAAAGATTTATATTCTTTCTTTATCCATATTTTTTTAAAGAAAGCTGACAATGAGATGCATATATACACTTAATTTATTATATCTCTCCAATCTGATGGCAATGCTTTTAATTGTTGAAGAATATTGCAGCCTGCTCTTTAACCCGAAGGAGCTGGCTGCACTATTCGGAGATATATGGTTAAATTGAATAACCAAAACGCTTGGGTAGCAAATATGGAATCAATAATTAGCTCCTAATAACCATCACCAGCCACTGTAACGTGTCCCATATTAAGCACGTCTTATCATCAGTAGGAGTAAACATGATACCATGCCATTCTATAATCACCAGTTTAGAGAGACTAATTAGCATATGAAAGCCTCTCATCTTTATCTTTGGTGTCTCTCTATGGTTGGCATTTTACAAGGATTTCTTTCTTGTAAAATGCAATTGAACATTAAGAATATTGCTTATCTTTGCATTTCTTATTTGACCACTTCGTAAATGTTTTTCTTAAATATTGCCACAACAATCAAATGGAAAATTATTTAAATTATAGCTAAATATTACTCCTACTTTGTTATTCCATTCTCAAATTTTCCAAATTCAATGGTTCAGATGCACAAAAATGGCAATATGTTGATGACAATTTAATTTCAACAGAAAAGGGCAAAAGAAAATGCCAAAGAATAAATTACTGCTATTTTAAAAAGTGTTTAATTTTAAAATACTTCATGTCGAGTTTATGGCCTAGTCACAACCATTAAAATTCTTGCCTATTTTTATTGCATCCAATTTATTTCATTAAATGAAAGGAATATCAGTGAATAACGAGTATCCATATAAATGTTTATTACATTATTGTATTTCAGAAACATCTCTTCAGACGCTGTCTGAAGCTTTTACTATGACCTTTTTTTACCCTTTCCCTTTGCATTCCCTTTGTTGCAGACACAAACTAGACGAGTAGTTAGTTAGTCTAACAAAATAAGCCTTCCTTTAAGTGGTTGTGGACAAGTCGTCGTCATTCATTTCATTAGTGTCTTCTAACTAACTATCCGTGTCATTTCAACGTGAGGCACTTTTCTGAGGAAAAACGACTTCAAGGAGCTAAAATAAGGCGCTCTTCATCATTCTTTATTGTCTAATCGTATGCCGGTAATCCGATTAACCGTGAAGTTCGGTCGTCCGGATAATCGGATTAATCTTTCCCAAACCATAAAAGTTTCTCCACAAAGTTCTTGGAAGTACGGCGTTAAGAAGTGCTCAACTTACACGCCTGTCTCTTTCAATTGGCTGCTGCACGAGAGGCTCTCGGTTGCCATCAGATAAAACCAGAATTCAAGTTTCACAGGAAAATGATCGCTTTTAAGTTTTTAATCTTTAACTTAAACTCTCTGTGTGAGGGAGGATAACAAACAATCTATCTTCCTTACGAGTGCTGACATTCTAGTCAACAAAGCTAATGATTTACAAACTGTGATGTTAATTAATATGGCGGAGAGGTCTTTTGTGTCACAAATAGATAAGCTTAAGGAGAATATCAAGTGATTTCAATTTGTCCCAGAGTTGAATCTGTATATTTGTTATAAAATCATAATTTTAGGAAAATTAATTACTATATCAAGTTCCTATATTCCTATTTTCAAATTCCTATAACTGAATTTGCATATTAAATTTATTTTTAAATCAATGGCTCTTTATCGCAAAAATGTTATGTATTTCGTTTTTCTTGCTAAAACAAAATTCGATTGATGCGTTATTTCGATTACTTTCTTTCGTAAAATTTAGAATAGAATTATAAAAATAATGTTATTGCTACAGGAATAAAGTTTTAATCTTTAAGATGAAATTTTCTACTATATTATAAAAAAGTTTATACTAACACCCTGTTTAAGAAAAATCCATAATTTAATGTTTGAAATCCATTTATTCCTTCATGAGTTCCTTTTTCCAAATTATGAACTTACATATCTGCAAATTCATATCATATTATGTTTTAAAACTATTCTAATAATAAAGAGAAACATTTGACTATTGGTTCGCTATAGGCCTACAGCTACCAATTTGGCACATTTATAACTTCAAGAGTAAAACTGGGCACCTTGGAATGACTTTTATAAAATTGTAATAAGAATTTAAAACAATTAAAAATTAATCTGATTTTTGAAATTTTCTCGCAATAACTTCTTTAACATTATCGCAAAATAGAATTTTAAACTGTTCTGAAATTTAAAAGAAATTCTTTTTAACTGTACCAATTTAACTGCCATGGCAATTTTTGCTGAATATTGGTAATTATTTTTAAATAATTTTTTCTTGATAACAAATGACAATTATTGCCCTGAAATTGAAACCGTGTGAATCTGATACTTAAACGTGAGACTGTCTAACACTGTTGCAATCTACAGAAAACAGCCATATTTAATAACATTGTAGAAGACAAATATAAATTTACAAGACAAATAAAAAACTGAATGTATAATATCGCAAAAATTTAGAAGACAAATTATACAGAAAATTACGTCTTTACTAGCGTTTTCATGTTAGAAAATCATCATGTTGTTAAATAAAACGATTTGTCTGAATAAAATATAATTAATATCCTTGAAAATCAATTTATCTTGTAAGGCGACTAGTATTAAAAATATAATAATAAAATGGCACTTTAACTTTAGATATAGCATGAAAATGTGTGCAAAGTTGCAAAATCCAAAGACATTAATTTCATAATTAATTCCTCGTAAAACTTGTATGTTTATAACATTTTATAATAAAGCAGCTTAAATTTACAAAACTTAAAAATCATTAAAAAATCAACGAATGTGAAATCGTGTTTATTTCAAATTAGTCGTTTCCTTATCAAGAAGAATCTTGAAAGGGTATTCGCATTCGTATTAAACAGAATATTCAGCAGACAAAGAAAAGGAGTTTACATTCATCGAGAAATTTTATACAACAATGAAATTGTATTTATTTCCAATTATTAGTTATCTATTCAAGGAGAACATCGAAAAAAGAATTCTTTTTTGATGTAAACACGATACTCAAAGCGTGAAAAAATGAGATTTAAATTTATGTCGTTCTATGATTTAACAATGCATATTTATAGAGCTAAAAATCTATAAAAAATCAACTGGAGTATTCTTATTAATTAGATTGTGTCACCTTTTCAAATAGAACAAGGAAAATGTATTCTTATTTAAATGGAATAAATTATTCAATCAGATGAAAAAGATAA
>JAPMOQ010039254.1:257147-278207 GCA_026543055.1 Argiope trifasciata
TCAAGATACAACAGAATAAAAATAAACATGAATAAAGATGATTTCAATAAATTTATAACCATATTCATTTTCAATTATCCATTACCTTTTCAAGGCAAAAACTCCCCCATTCACTCCATTCACATTTGAAGAAAACAAAATATTCAACAAATGACGACGCGATAAAAAAATCAAATAATATCCGACTTATAAAAATGTTGAAGCAAGTAAAAAAACAAATCTAAATAGCAAGAAATTTCATTTTTCACACACACATACAAAAAAAAAACACTTAAAGGTTCCCATTTATAACTTTTACTTCAAAAAAAAAGTAGCGAAATATAAAGGAGTCGAATAAGTGACTAAATAAAGCTAAAAGACGCCATCGACCCCCACGTTTTGACCCCAAGCCATCTCGCTGATCATACATGTCACGATTTTGCAAAATGACTTCATTGTACTCCTTTTTCATATGATGTTAGTTTCCAATCCTCTACGGTGAGGGTTTTTCAGGATAAGAGAAAGAAATGATAAGAGCAGAGAGAAAAACCGTAATATTTTGTGTGCCTCGGGCGAGTTAAAAATGTGACTTATACTCAGAATGAGTCACCAATTTTTCAAGCTTTTTCCTTCGTTTCTTTAAGAGAAAATGCATGTTCGCCGAGCCAGAATGCGGTGTGCGAGTCTCTGTTATTGTTAGACTCATAACTTTGGATAGAGAGTGTGAGTGAGGGTATATTGAAAGTGAAAGTGACGAAAATGAAAACAGATAGGGCCCTAAGCTGAAGAGGTTGTGAAAAAAATAGCTGTGCAGGAAATTAAAGTTTATTTTGTTGAGAAAAAAGTAGTCTTTTTTTGAGTACCATGAGATATAAAGAAGTTATTATGCATACCCGGCTTATGCATTTGGAATATTTGTTTGTGTAAACATAGTCTAAAGGTAAATTATGTTGGATGTGACTTAGTCCTTTTTGCTTAGGAGTCTATTCTTTATGTTCTGTCATGTTTTTTATGTTTCTTGTTTCTTCATTTAGGCCTAAGGTGAAAATGCATGTAATCTATTAGTTGTGTTATAAAAGGATGTTATCATCTTTCAAATAATTTGATTTTTGATTGATGTACAAGGTGATTAAATTACACTAGATGAAATCTTCAAATGAAATAGAACTCCTTAATGCTGAATGACATCGGCTATTTGATTATGGGAGTTTTAAACTAATATATATATATATATATATATATATATATATATATATATATATATAGCAACACCTGTATACAACAGCGAGGTGAACAAGAAGCCAAAAGTCAAAGAAATAATTCCTTGAACTACTTGCTTGATCTCAACTCAATAACTTTATTCAGCTTTATATTTTGGTATTTTACAATTTCTAGGATTATGCAATGATATTTCTAGAAGGATATCGTATCTTCGTTCCTAATTGATAGCTCAATTAGCAAAGATGCAGTATTTATTGAATTTCGTTTTGGTAGCCAACAACACAAAATTTAATATTATTTTACCAGGGCCTTGACTATGACGTAGTATCATTTAGAACTATCTATATGCATAACTTCCATTCGTGTCATGAAACAATTTTGGGGGGAGAAATGTTATTGCAGATTGATGCCATTATTTACAAAATATTTCCAGAAATGGAAAACTGTATTAAAAATATAGTTTCTTATTGTAGTTGTTGTTTTTGTTTCTAATAGCATTTGTCATTGACAAGCAATCTGGCTAATTAGTCAGTGAAAAAGAGTAATATATTTATTATATTGTACCTCATAGAAAATATCAGTTGTATTAATTACGTTCATTGATTGTGAAGTTATTCTAGAAATACAAGAATACATCATACCACAAGATGCTTCAATATTACTGTGCTTCTATAATGTGCTTCAATGTTATGGTTACGATATGCCTCACGAAAAACATGTCTCTGTATGTGCTTTATTTTGTTTCTCATGAAAAATGTTGTGCCTCAAAGTGTTTGTTACATTATACTTCATGAAAATCATTGTATCCTAATGTACTTTATCCAAGCCACTTGCCTTGTATAGAAAATATCTCCAGCATTTTAAATATTATTTTCACAATCACCAATAGAAGATTCTTTAGTCTTTCCTTTTTATTCCAAAATGCACAAACCAAATGTATGGAATACTAATAAAAGAAAAACGATCTCACATAGCTAGCTTTTTGCAGTCCCAAGGAAAAATGATCACTGGCCTCAAGAGCCATAATTTAAACTTCTGCTATCAAAATGATGAATTCTTTCTTTGAAGCGAGCTCGAGAAATTCAAGAGCGATCCACGTTTCCACAGTTCGAACGAGAGCTTACTTTATTTGCTGAATCAGCTTCCCACGGGAGCTCTTTGTGAAAGCCCTTAACAAAAGCGAAGCGGGAAACTGAACACTTAGCACATTTTCCTTCCACTTTTATTTATTTTGCTTAGAGACTCCAAAGCAAGTACTGCTTTGATTCGGGAGAAAATTTTGATGGTTTTTTTTTTCACTCTGGCGGTCTCCTTTTATTTTGGTCGAGATGTTAAGGCATTTTTTTATTGAGACTCGTATCTTTCCGATGTGTGAAAAATTATTTTCAGAGTAATTTAATTTTTTTTCAAGCATTGTGAGAATCATTCTAAAATGTGCCATAAAAATGGAGTAAACATTTAATTAATGCAGTAGATTAAAATGGATTTATTTTTAACTCGTCTCGTCGACTTTTAAGAAAATACTAACATTTAAGAATTGTTACTGATACAGTTGAGAATTAAATTCTTCTCTTACAACAGTTTTGTTTTTTTAGAAAGCAAGATAACACAAATTAAAAAGGTGTAAAAGGAGTCTTCCATAGATTTTTCCCAATATTAAATATATTATAGATTTCAACTTCATCTGCGCGCCATTTGTATACATTAATCCCCATATTACAAGCTAACCAAGGTCTCAAATTTAGTTGCTATAAATAGGTTTTACAGCAATATACTAATTATAAAAGTACTAAAATAGCTTAGAAAATGTTTGTTCATCTTTCAATCTATGAATTTAGGTACAATATTTTAACTCACTATCTGTTTTTAAAATTTTTCTTCCTACGTTTCTCTACTTATTAACGAGGAAAGGATAACAGTAATTGAGAAAAAATTAAATTAGATATAAAGCACTTCAAACTCCAGATGCAATACAAAGCTAGCACTGTTGTTGTTGTTGAGACTTATTGCACTTTACAAGAGCGCTGACCGCTATCTGTGAGCGATTTAAGTCGAAAGAGCGTGTCTTGTTTTTCCAATAGGGTCAACTAGGGTCAGGAGTACGTCTGAGCTACTTACTACTTCACATTTGCTTGCAGAACTCCTTTATAAATGGGACTACTTTAACATATTTCACTGATAGAACATAGAATATACATTCCCAAACCGGGTTTCGAAACCGGTACACCCTGATCACGTCTCGATTTGTGAAAAATTATTTTTAGAATAACTTAATTTTTTCAAGAATTGTAAAAATCCTCCCTAAATGTGCCATAAAAATTCAACAAATATTTAATACATTAAGTAGATTTAATCGGAATTCTTTTTTAACCCATCCAAACGTTAAGACTTGTACGGAAATGTTAAAATGTAAGAATTGTTACAAATACATTTGAAAATTAACTTCTTCTCTCACAAGAGTTTTGTTTTGTTCAGAAACCAAAATAATGTTAATTAAAAGTACGCAAAATGAATCTTCCTAGGATTTTTCTAATGTTAAAGACATTATAGAATTCAGTTACATGTGTGCACCATTTTTATACTTTTTATACTACCTTAATTACCGCATTACAAGCTAAGAACGGCTTTAAATTTAGCTGTTTTAATAGGTTTACTGCGATCTACTGGATTGCAAAAGTAATAAAATAGTCTAGACAATATTTTTACGTCTTTCGGCTTTTTTTTTGTATTTAGGTATAATATTTTAACTCACTACTTGCATTTGGGTTCTTATGTTTAGTGAAACTTTAAATTATTATCTTTACATAGAATTTACATTTTAAATATAATGTTGTCGAAATAGTCCATAATTATTACTTCAAATAAGGAAAAATGACATAGTTGCTCTCAAATATTTATAATGGCACAGTATTTTAACTTTATTGCATTTGTACCACCAGTGTTATTAAGTGTTTGTAAAATAGTAAGAAAGAGAAAATATAAAATAATGATATTGCCTGAAATAATTTAAAATATACTGAAGGCTTCTTCGATGATTTTCTGACATGTTAAGTGGAGAAACCAGAATATAAAAAGTTGAAAAAATACTTGTAAATTAAAGCATACTACCACACCCCTCAAAATTCGAGATTTTATTTCCATATAATCATAAGAAGAGAATTATTGAAATCATTTATCATTTCATATCATCAGCTATTGCATGTTCATTAAAAATTAAAACTGATGTTTGGAATTTTTTTAAAATTGTATATACGTTGTTTTTTCATAAGCTTCATGTTCTTATTTTGCTTTACAGAAACGGAAACTGATGATCTTGCATAATTCGATAAGAAAATGAAACACAAGTTCCTTTTTCTTCTCCTTGCCTACTGATACAAACCATTCTAGGTAAGCGATCATATTCGTGGAAAATTTGTTTGTTACAACTATATTTTTTTAAAATTACTAAATTGTTGCTGAATTATAGAAATCAGCAAATTCACATTCATTGATTTGTTTTTAAATAAAATATATACCTATAATAATACCTATTTTAGAACCATAAGAAAACATAATTAACTGGCATAGCTATTTGCAGATAAAAGAAATGTTATATAAAAAATCTCTCATCTATTCATAGAAAACTATTAATTATAAGTTCAATATTCAGTTTACCGATTGTTTTAAAAAATTATTGCTTATAATGACTAATTTATTCAATTTAATATTACTGCTTATACATAAACATATATATAAAGTAATTTCTTGATTATTCCACACATTATTATTCTGATTTACTATTCTTACGTTTTATGCCATCAAGCTTTTGGAATGGTTACTCAAGTAAAAATCATTGCTGAAATATATGAATATTTCCATATCTATGAACATATATGTTTCAAGATCATAATCCATTCAATAGTTCAAATGGAAATAAATAAAATCATTTTGCGATGCCTGTATCGTAGTCTGCTTCTTATCATGGCTCACTAAATCTTAGAGAGAGAAAATCAAAGAATATTCTTGGAAGTGCAACGGGAAATATATTTTCTCTAAAAGAAATTTGTATCTGCCTTATTTCTACTTCTTCGATTGCAAGAAATAACTACTGGACATTCAAGAAACCGCCCTTATCTCGAAGAAAATCCATACTATTATTTTATTCCCTCCGCCTCCATTACACAAATTACAAACCTGATGGGCGATTCTTCTGTTTTGAGAGGCATAATAGCCAGCGGAGTTAATGCTGACTCCTCTTAAACATCATCTCTATCACTGCCCTGAGTGAGGCTATTACAGGAATGACTTGAAAGGCCGTAGCACAATGCTGGGGAAACTAAATCTCGTGTTTGACAACTGCAGCAGCAATAAGAAAGCTCAGTCAGCGCATCTCATTGGGCAAGGCCGTCTGCAGACGTCAACCGTTTGTTGAAGAATCTTCGTTAAAGAGAAAAGCTTAAAAGGAAGGATGGAGAAGTTGGTGGTGCTTTTCTGTTTAATGACAGTAGTTTTCGCTTGTAAGACTGAAGATTTATAGGTATAAGTAGTTTGATTAAAAAAATCTTAAATTTTACTTCTAATCTATTATTTTTATGAAACTGTAAGAACTATTAACTATTGAACATTGAACATTCCTTACAAAACATTGCATAGATGTATTGTTACAGTATATTAGTCATGATTGCAGAAGTAACTCTGATTACAGTTTGATAGTTAGTATAAAATAAATTGCATTATGCTCTTCTCTGTAGTATAATGCATGAAGAAACAAATCTTATGGTTAGTAATTGGAGCAGAAATAAAACAATTCAATTAGCACATCACATTGGATGTAATTTTCAAATATAAACCATTTTTTGTAGAATCTTCGTTAAAGAGAAGAGTTTAAAAGGAATTGTTGATACTTTTGTGCTTGATCACAGTAATTCCCCTCGAAAAACAGAATATTTATTAGTAAAAGCAGTTTAATTACAAAAATGGTAAGTTTTAATTCAAGCATTTATATGAAGCTGTAAAAATGTATCCTGTTGAACATTGCACAATATATTACAGTAATATCCCTCGAAAGACTGAAGATTTATTGATACAAGTAGTTTAACTACAAAAATGATAAATTTTCTTTCAAACCTTATTTATATAAAGCTGTAAGAATGTATCCTGTTGAACATTTCACAATATATATTTACTATCTATCCTTATTACTGCAGACATTCTTATTACAGTTTCATAGTTGAAATAGTTAGTATGAGATTTTCTATATTACACTTTTCTCAGTAATGCAATATCAGAGGAAACAACTATCTTAGTTGGCATTTGGCGAAATAATAAGATATTCTCATCACGTTGGACATCATGTGCAGGAGTGAACCATTTATTGAAGAAACTTCGTTAAAGAGAAAAGTTTATAAAGAAGGATAGAAAAGTTTGCGATACTTTTTTGTTTGATGACAGTAATTTCACTCCTAAGACTGAAAACATTATTGGTATAAGAAAATTGATTGCAAAATTCGTATATTTTATTTCAAACCTATTATTTATATGAAGCTGTACGAATGTACTCTATTGAACATTACAAAATTATATTGGTACAGTCTATTAGACATGATTTATACAGACATTCTAATTATAGTTTGATGATTAAATTATTTAATGTAAATTTTTTCATAGTTCCATTTTTTCAGTAGTACAGTACTAGAGGAAATAATTTTACTGATTGGTAACTGGAACAACAATAAGACAATATAGTCAGTACAATATATTGGAAACCATTTTAAAATATCAATGGTCAGTTAAAGAATCTTCGTTTAAAAGAAAAACTTAAAAGGAAGGATAGAGAATTTGGTGGTGTTTTTCTATTTAAATGAATATTTATTGGTGCAAATAATTTGACTGCAAAAATAGTAGATTTTACTTCTAACCTGCTAATTTTATGAAGATGTAAGAATGGTATCATTGAACTTTGCCTAGATGTATTGGTACAGTCTATTGCAACAGACATCCTAATTACAGTTTGATTATTGAATTTGTCAACATAAAATTTATTAAATTTTCTTTCTCAGTAGTGGAACGTTGGAGGAAATAACTCTTATGATTTGCAGTTTGTGCAGAAACAAACCCTTTCATTCAGCACTTTACACTGGACGCCAGTTAAAAATATGAACCATCTTCTGAAGAATCTTGGCTAAAGAGAAGAAAAAGAAATATCAGAGAAGTTGTTGGTACTTTATTGTTTAATGACAGCGTTTCGTTGGAATACTGAAGATTTATTGGTAGAAGTAGTTTGATTACAAAAATGACAAAATTTTGCTTCAGATCTATCGATTATATTATGAGAAGCTGCAAGAATGTGTACCATTAAACATTGCCCAGATGTACTGCTACAGTCTATTAATTATAATTGCTACAGACGTTTTAGTCATATTTTCGTTGTTAGATCAGTTATAATGAGATTTTCTATATTAAAGTTTTTTTAATAGTTCATTGTTGAAAGAAATAAAACCTATGATTGGCAGTTACAGAAAAAACTAGATAGTCCTGTCGGCTCATGACATTGGACACCATTTGCAAATATCAACCATTTGTTGAAGAATCTTCGTTAAAGATCATAAATGGAAATGCACAGAAATTCTTGGTGCCTCTCTACTTAATGTGAATAATTTCGCCTTGTGAAACTGACGCTTAGTGGCCTATTCTTATTACAAAAGAGGTAAATATTGCTTCTCACCTAATAGCTACATGACATAGTAAGCTTGAGCCTTAAAAAGCCTAAATATAATTTCTCTACACATGATAAATTTGGGAATTCTAACTACAGCTTTATTTTTGAATTACTTAGAACTAATCGTCACTAACGGCCAGCTAATGAGTCAGGAATATCGGTTACGTTTGATTTAAGATAAATTTTTTAAAATATTAATTCATCTCTGTAATTCTTCAAAATTGCCAATTATTAAAATCTTGTTATTTTGATTATCTTATTTAAGTTCTATTTATTAATACATGAAATATTCTAATGGAAGCCACTCCATCATAATACTATTAAAGAGTTAGTTACTGCATTAAACTCTCTTATAAAATTGAAACTTTTATATTGGTCTTTAAAGGACATATAGTGTTGAGAAGGATATTTTTTTTTAAATGTCAAATTCAGGAAAAAATATGGAAGTCTATTAAATTGGTATAATTAAATAGATTTTTTTTTTTTCAATTTTGAAGATGAGTAAAATTTTTTTTGTGCAATAAAATTTTTGATAGTAATCGGGAAAAACTCAAAATTCAGCTTAATTTTTGTTCAAATAAAATTCTAATAAATTTTTAGAGACTTCCGCAGACACATCCTCAGATTTAAAAATATATGTATGTGTGAATTTTAGGAGCTTGAGGTCGAAAGATTTTTTTTCTCTCACACACATTCATACACACACACTCCTGCTATTTGAAATAAAGTTTACCGAACAAAGGTTTATCGAACTTTTTATTTTATTTGTATCATTTGCTTGACTATAAAATTAAAACTTTAATACAATTAATTAGTCTTTCCTTGTAATGTAAGAAAATTATTTATATAAGCATATACGTTTCATTACTTATATTAAGTTTTGCTTTCAAGTTTCCAAATTAAAATGGACGATTTATTTTTATTTAACAATTTAAAATTAGTACATTTTCAAGCATAGATCAAAACGTTTCATTTCTAAAAAAAAAAAAGATTTTTTCGTAACTCTGTTTCGAAATCTACAAATCTTTGATGGCCTTTTCACACTGAGAAATAAAAGTCCCTACGGTATGATGATTGTTAGAAAAAAAGATTAAAATATTTTTTTAGTTTTCAAATAAATTATTGTAGGGAATAATTCCAATATAACAAAAGTTATAAAATTAAAATAAAATATTCAATATTTAAAATAGCTTCTAGCCTTATTTATATCCTATTTTAAATTATTTCTCATAGAAAATTACTTTTAATTGAAATTATATTATGTAATTACTATTAAAAAGCGGAATACATGAAATAGCTACATTATAAATTTGTTATAAAGAAATAGTATTTGTTAGTATTTGTTATATTTTTTATAAAGAAATAGTATTTGTTAGTATTTGTTATATTTTTTATAAAGAAATAGTATTTGTTATAAAGAAATAGTATTTGTTATATTTGTTATAAAGAAATAGTATTTGTTAGTATTTGTTATATTTGTTATAAAGAAATAGTATGTGTTATATTTGTTATAAAGAAATAGTATTTGTTATAAAGAAATAGTATTTGTTATAAAGTATTTGTATTTGTTATTTTTTACAGTATTTGTTATAAAGAAATTCCATATTGTTTTCCACTTTTAAAAAATCTAATGTTCTCTTATTCTAGCATAATAACTTTATTAATGGTACTGTATCAAAAGATGTTAATATCCAAAAAGTTATTCTTAAGATGAACACATTTAAATAAAGATCTTCTTTGATAGCTAAAATATTTAGATTAAGAAAAAATTAAATTTCCAAATTTGATTTTTTATTGCTTTTTTCTAATTCAATTAGTGCTTTAAATATTTTCAAAATTTATAAAAATTGGTTTTAAAGTACTTATATCGATCATATTAATTTTTGCGTTAATGTTTCTAATTTGCAACGATAAAAAAATAAAATACCTTTGAATTTAATAAAAAGGGAATTCTTTTCCATATTGATGAGTGAAAAATCTTCACTTCGTATCTCATTAGTGATTATAATTTAACCAACAAAGTAGGAAAAAAGAGCTTTGATGAACCTTTGAATATTAAAATATTTATTCTTTTATGGTATTTTCTAAAATGAAAGCAACATTTTTTTATCATATTTTTTTTTCTGCAAAGGGTAACTAATACTATAAACATGCATTCATAAAATTATTGTTTATACTAGAATTTCTTGTTAAAAATATTTTTTTATATACAAAAGGGAGAAATACGGATTTGAGCACTAAAATATTTAATTTGATTATTTTAATTTGGATTTTTAATAGTAAGGCTTCAGCCAGCTCTGCTGTACTAAAGCTATAATTAATTTTTTCTCCCCAATAAAACTTGTAATGTATTTTTAACCAAATATTTATTACTTCATAACAGTTGATTCTTAATTTTAAATTAATCAGAAATTATCTTGTTTTATTCCAAAGTTTCCACTAAGTGCAATGTCAATAGATTTTTAAATAAGTTATGCCTTTATTTATATTGATCTAAGCTGATTTTAAAATTTCATATTATTAATTATTCTCATAAAACATAAAATGTCAGGGCGTAAAGTGTGCAACAGTGCGATTAAATTATGAGCTATGTATTTCAGAAAAAAACATAGAGAAGTTAAAAACTCTTTATACATTTGTTATTTATGTGATGAAAATAATAAAATTAATAATAATGACATAATAATTTTTTTTTAAATAATGAAAATTAAATGGAGTGACTTTGTGTCAAAATTTTACATCAATGTTATAATGTCAGTCAACGCCATAATGTGCAAAAGACTTTATTAAAAGGACGAAAAGTAGCACCTAATTTTTATTGCAGTTTGTAAATTATTTCCTTTATGCATTATATGTTTTTTAATTTTATTTATAATTTTTTGTACTTACACTGCGAGTTCTTTGTAACGTATTATAAGAAAAAGCAGTACTTACTACATTAGTAGCCAGCTTACATTATCAATATAAGAATTTATTAATGAAAGATAAAACAAGTTTAATAAAAACAGTTTTTAAGGAAATAATTTTGTTTGTGAACAGTAAAATAGAATTTTAAAATTTTAATCAACGAACAAACATGTATTTTTCTGAATAAAGCAAAATTTATACTACAATTCAATAGTAGTAAGAATTTTCTATTATGACTTTTACTGTTTTAGACAAAAACAGATCTAACATCCAATACAATTTTGTATTTCATGCAAACAGTATTTAAAAAAAAGTCGAATCCTTGAATTTATGTTATATTTCCATAAAAACGGTTTTCCCCTTTCCCAAAACTGCGATATTCCCCAAATTCTATTTTCGCATTTCTTCAGAGATGAATAAAACCAACTTCACTTCAAATATCCCCCTATTGAACCTCCCCCTCCCATCTCTCCAACCCAATAACAAGTCTTTCCTTCCGAAAAATCCAAAAATCGGGTATCTACATCATATGAAGAGAAGATAACGCTCTTTTCAATTGAATTCGAGAAAGATCTAGGCACCAGAAATAAAACAAAAAGCAACAACAGCAACAAAAAAAGCAACAAAACTTATTTCTACGCCCAACTGAACCGTGAATAATCCAGTCATTCATTCCCAATGAAGCATATCAGGAATGACTCCGGCTTTTCCTATGATACTAGCACCCATTCACTGGATGCTCTTGTCGCAATTCTGCTACGAATCGAGAAAAAGAGCAGCAATTGAACCAGATTCATTCCAAATTCTTCGTAGAAAAGAAGTAACTTGCAGTCTGCGCAGTGATGCTTTTATTTCCCAGCTAACTTTCAACCCTATGGGTATTCAATACATCATCTACACTTCAAGCAAGTGAAAAGAGAGAGAGAGGGAGAGAGAAAGCCCCTTTTCTTTTCAGTCTACATCGGCTTGCTGAAAACTGAATTTATGATTTTCTCTTACATCTATTCGTGGATGGGAAAATGGGGCTTTTGTTTTGCTTTCTTCTTCTTCTGCCTACGGGGGTGGAGAGGGGGACGTCTTATAAAATAGTGAAGGGATATAAACCGAAGCTATGTTTCGTGAGATAAGAATGCTGAATTCCGATGTTTCTGGAACTCTAGCGTTAAGAATAGAATAATCGGAAGAAGTAGAGAGATCTCAAGAATAAAGAAGAGAACAATGTAAGAGCATGACAGAGTAATGAAATAAATTATTATTTCATTACTATGAATTTAAATGGTTGTTTGATTGGTGATTGGTTAGTGTTGTTTATTGACGCAAGAGTCATATTTGACCATGCTGTGCCAATCAAATGTAAAAATTTAATACCTAAAGATACATGCCCCATTAAAATATAGAAACCAATTGTCTTGGGTATCATAATGCAAAAAGTAAAAAAAAAAAACATTCAAAACCAATGGAACAGAGAAGAAGGCTATAAATCCGATTATAAAAAAAAATGGAATTTAAAAAGTTAAAAATATTCGGGTGGTGTTTTTCGCCAACCAAGTCTCACATATTTACAGACAATGAATAAAAATAAAAATAACGGGGATTATTAAATGAGTTACATTCAATCGAAACAAAAATATGATACTGAGGACACACACTGGTGGTCTGTAACCAAAAAGAAGATGATGGTGAGTAAAGCGAATATGTCTTATACGGAGGCGAGTTAGTTTTACGTCTAACTCTCGTATAGAGAGAGCAGGCCAGGCATCGACGGAAGGTTTTACGGTATGCAATTTATTTTGTATTTGTTTATCCTATTTTTCTTGCCAAGTAGAATTAAGATATCTAACTAGAACTTTCTTGATATCACAGTGGGTAAGTTCCTGTGTCAAAAAAGAAGCAGATGTCGAAGCAGAGTTTGCTGCTTCATTGCCGAAAATGCCTACATGACTCGGCACCCAACAAAAGGTAATATCACAACTTTTTTTTGAAGATGTTGTAAACGGTATAAAATTTAGAGAGCTTCGGGGTGCATTCAATTTTAATAGCGGGACAGAGTTTCTAAAGTTCTGATGCTGCCAGTATAAATAATATTAAGCTGAGTAACAGGCGATATTTCCTGAAGAGCACAAGAAATGACCATTAACTCAGCAGTATACACAGAGTTATTTCTATGTAACCGATAACTGACGATATCACAACCAACATATTTCTCTGATTTTGAACCATTTGTAAAAAAATGGTATGTGGGAAGAATACAAACCGCTATGGCTAGAAAACAGTTGTTGGAAAACCAAAGGTAGAGTCACTGATTTATTAATTTTAGAGAAAAAGGATTCAAGAATGAAAATTGCGGTGTATCCCAGGGTGGAATGCAAAGATAGTCAATGGATTTAATATTAACCTCGTTAAGGTCCAAGTTATGGTATTTTGGCTCTCTCTAAATGGATAAGCATGAGAGGGCCGAGTGTAGTAAATCATTCAAAGACTAGCAGACTCAATTTTACACAAAGGATGGTTCGGCACAGCCTACACACGGACAAAATATAATATAGATATTTTTTCAGCCTTAAATCGAGAGGTGACTGGTGACAAATATTATACAGGCTTTCTACGGGGGAAGTTCTAAATAAGCCTGAAGAAATTCGTAAAGCATTCTGATGAATGGTATTCAATCTCTGTAAAACACTAGGGCGAGCAGATCCATATAGCATGCATCCATAGTCTAGACGAGAAAAAACGATGTCTCGTAAATACGAAAAAGGGAATCAGATCGGCTCCCCACGATGTCTTAGAGAGCACTTTTAAAACGTTAAGAGATTGTTCACACATCTTCTTCAAGTGTAACACACGTGGAGGGACGGTGAGCTTATGATCGAAAATCACTCCCAAAAGACAAAACTATTTAGCAACAGGAACAGGAACATTTTGAATGTGAATGTTCGGATAAAGATGAATATTTCTTTCCCTGCAGATATGGATGCACTCTTTCAGCAGATATATTATGCTGCTATAATCTCACCATGTTACCAATCACACCTTGTTAACTGCACTTTGTAGCTGTCGCTCAATTAACAACATGTTCTTGCCTTGAAACGAGATTTGTAAGTCATCAACATATAAACTTCCGTGAACAAATGGTGGTAAAGTATTTAAAATCTGACTAAAATGAAAGACAAATAACGTGATGCTATTTGTGGCACACCCTCAGCCTGGATAAAATTATCAAAATAAAAATTACTCATACGAACACAAAACCTTCTACAAGATAAAAAGTTTTTTTTAATTATTGGTAAATTACCTCTAAAATCAAAGATAAAAAGAGTAGAAAGCATGCCTTGTCACCATGTGTGATCATAAGATTTTCCAATGTCTACAAATACGGAGACAAGATGATTTCTTCTAACAAAGGCGTCTCGTGTTTGCGTTTCCAAAAGGACAAGATTGTCGAAAGTAGATTGCCCTCTACGGATTCTACTCTGCCACGGGGAAATGCTACCCTGTTTCTCTCACTGAAATACAAATGGAGTGTTAAAAATTTGCTTAAAAATTTTGCCAAAAGAATTCGTCAGTACAATTGGTTGGTAGTTTAGAGGGTCAGATGGACTTTTTCCAGGTTTTTGGATTGTAACCATTATAGCTTTTTGTCATTGTGTCGGGAACTTTTGTTCGGTCCAAATTCTGTTAAGTAAGCAATAAGAGATTGAAAAGGGAAGCTGAGTTCAAATGGCGAAGTATATCATATATGATTCCATTGGGCCCAGGATTAGTATTGTGGGTTTTAGATTTTGCCGCTTCCAGTACTTACAAACGAAACTCACAGTTCTAAGGAGAGGAATTTTGGTAATTAAAACGCAAAGGCAATCGTTACCTGCGATTCTTAATTGCAACAAAGGATTATAAGAATCTGTTGCTGAAACTTGTGCAAATGTCTGACCTAGAATATTAACTACATCTAATGGGGAAGAATGCACTGTGTTTCCTGTTTTTAAAACTGGAATGAAAGATTCGTTATAAATTCAATTTGCAGCTTTTATTTTTTTCTACAAAAGTGTAGTAGAAGCTAATGATGTGATTTAGGACACAAAATTGATCCAAGATTCCTTCTGATTACGACGGCGAATGCGTTGGGATAAGGCTTTGGCTTTATTAAAAGCGACAAGATTTTCTGCCGTAGGGCACCTTCTAAAAATGTGTCAGCATTTTTTCTGAATCTTAAAAACTGTCGCGACAAGCACCATTCCACCATGGTTGGCTATATTTTGTCAGACGTGGGGAGGTCTTTGGTATTGAAGCATTTGCAGCCTGTATTAAAATATCAACAACTTGTTGTACTGCTTCCGTGATGTCGGAAGTTTTGACCATTGTCTCGTCAATATTTGCCAGCTGGGAAAGTATAATCTAGTCTGCACGCTGAAATAAAATACGTGGTGGACAGAAAGTCGACCCACCACTATCAACTTGGAAGACTATTAAAGGATAATGATCACTACTGTATAGATAATCTTCGAGCTTAAAATTCGTCAACGAAAAAGGCTCGGGGAACAAATGGTCAGGTCAAGATTATGGAAGCAACGTGTGGATTCGTAGAAGTATGTTTTCTTGTCATTATTTAGAAGGCAGATGCAATTATTTAATATGAACTTCTCGATCTGTCTCCCTCGAGTATTCTTACTATCCAAACTCTACAAAGTACTATGCCCATTGAAATCGCCGAGTATAATGAAAGGATTGAGAAGTTGGTCCAATAAGCTGTCAAGATCTTGTTGTCGAATGACATCATGAGGAGGCAGATAGATACAGCAGACTATGACTAACGTTCGTGCATGAACCTGTACAGACACTGCCTGCAAAGGTTATGTAAAATAAGAGGTGTTCTCGGATAAAGATTTGATGTGAAAACACATACACCACCTGAACTGTGAAGTACTGTGTTTGCAGCTTTCCGGACATAGTTGTAGCCATGTAATTTTATTTGAATGTTGGCAGTCAAAAATGTTTCTTGAACACAGAAACAGACAGGATGACATTTTTTAAAAATTGTCTTGATGTCAGAGAGTTTGGATCGAATTCCGTGAAAAGAAGGTACGTATTAAGGAAATTTTCAATGGAAAATGAATTAAGGGCAGTGTTAGAATTTTGCGAAGTATCACAACCCATTTTCAAATCGTCATCCTCTTCATCTGATGGATGAAGTGAAATAAGATCATGAGTTTTAGGCTTGCAACTAAAAATAGAAGTTATGTCTTTGTGAACTATGCCTTGGTTCTCTAGTCGAAAAGCAAATGAATTTGGCGAAAGTCAGTTTTTAAATTTTAATGAAAAATCTTTATCAGCAAGACCACGTTTGGAAAGCTTTGGCTTTAAACATTTCTTGGATTTTGCTTCCTTTTTGGGTATTTTTTGTTTAAGGGTTTAGGTTTTGGGTGTTTTGGATCGGGGGGACTGGTTGAAGAATTTTCTGTATCAGATTCAGATGCCTTGTTAGAAAGTTTTGTGTTAGAATTTAGTTTTGAACAATCTGAGCAGGTACAATTTTTGCAAAAGATTTATGAATAGCTGAAACATAACTGAGACAAGGTTTCATTGTTTGGGCTAGAATTTCCCTTATAGCGTCAGGATAAGAGATATTTTCTTTTATTTCAGTTGCAGTTATTGGTTTCTCTAATTAACAGAGTTCACACGATCGGGAGAAAGATGTGTGGCTTTCATTATAGTTGTAACATATTTCTGGTGCCGAAAACTGCTGGCTGTTGTGGCTCTTTTCTGCACAGCTGGCGCACGTGACAGTCCCTCGGCAATTTGTCTTCGAATGGCCAAAACGCTAGCATTGGAAATACCTTAAAGGATTTGGGATGTACTGCCTAACAGGTAATTTTATATATTATACACATATATATTCGGATAATAAGTGTGTGTGGAATGTCAGGATGTAATGCTTTGTGGGGAGGAGTTGTCCATCCATCCTGACACTTATTTGTCGTACATTTGTCACTCCTTGGATTTTTAGTTCCTTAGTAATCCCCTCTAAAGAAACATTAAGAAGCTCCCCACATGTAATTACACCTGAATAATTAAGAGATATTTGTGGACTATCTATTATTGATATGGTAGCTAAAGGTTTTAGTTTGATGATTTGCTGGGTTTGTTTCTTTGAGCAGACTTGAACCAGCAAATCACCCGAACGCATCTTTCTGATGGATGACACGTAGCTGACTGTAGCTTTCTAGCCTTTTGGACAAGAAATGGTGAGACTTAATGAAAAGAATCTTTTCCGTCTGATACACGTTTCAAAACAAAATAAGAATCAAAATTGTTATTCATAGATTTCATTGATGATGATGCCCACTGAAGGGAGATTTGGATTTTAGGCCCATACGATATTGAAAGACAATTCAGGCCCGATAGCACCGGCCACAATGGATCCCAACAAGAGAAGACAGCATCCGGCTCTTCCCAGCCTTGGCTCTTACCTTAGAGCTAGCCGGAACCTATACGCTGGGAGTTAACTCAATGGACAGAGATCACCCTTAACGCTAAGCCCAAGGAGTAAACCCTACGCTTGATTCCTAGCAAACCAACCACTCAGGTGATTAGCGACCAGCCGATTGATACAATAGGGATCACAGTGCATCTCTCGTCTAATAGGTTGCCACGCAAGGCAAACAAGGGGGAGGGAGTGGTATTTGATGTCCATGAGAAGCAGGTAGCAAACAGAGCGGCAACAGCTTTCCATGGAGAACTCCGTCCCCAATCCTCGAGGGAAAGAAAATGACAGGCAAAAGCAGAAGGTGGAGGGGAGAGTAAACATGAAAGGAGTAAAGATTCCTGGGTACCTCGGGATTGGGACACCCGTACTTACCTATAGCAGGTGAGCCCCTGAGGAGAAATGGATGCTTGAAACTAAATATTTTATAAGCAATAATTTGCCATTATACAATTAAATTAACCAATTTTGGCAAGCAGTTATTCTGTACTAATATCAGCTACTACATCAATGCTAATACTATCAATGTATCATGGTAATCATATTTTAAGAAATATGTCTGATCATGAATATCATTTTAATTTATGAACAAAATTTTATTTTATTTTGTACAAAAGAATGTCAATCATTCTAAATTATTAGCTATGCAATCAAAGTGTCTAAATTAATTAGCAAAATCAAACCCATTATTAAGGCTAGAAGCAATGTTAAGGCTTTTCTTTTCTTTCTTTTTCTGATTGTAGGGGGAGGAGGATGTCTTACAAAATAATGAAGGGATGTAAACCGAAGCCATGTTTCGTGAGATAAAAATACCGAATTCCGATATTTCTAAAATTCTAGCGTTAAGAATAGAATAATCGAAAGAAATAGCGAGATCTCAAGAATAAAGAACAGAACAATGTAGAACAAGAATTATCTATAATGTAAGACTGAAAAAATTATTACATTATACATTTTAAATATGAGTTAGGGATAGAATATTTTAAGAAGAAATAATTTCAAATTATATGATAAAACCAAGCGTTTTCGATGATTAAATCAACAAGCTGTTCATTAACTAATAACATTAATAATATCACTCTGCCTATGATAGTAATTTTTTATGAACTTCGCCTCATCATATTAGAGAAAAACACGTTTAATTTATGCTTGCCCGAAAAATATAGAGCATTCTGAATGATTAGCTAGGAAATCAAAGTGTCTAAAATAATTGGCAAAATCAGACCAATTAAGGAAGCTGAAAGCATCATTATAGTCATCTCAAGATTTTAACAAGACTTTTAAGGTTTTATGAAGGATAAAAGGCAGAAACGCAACTAATATCGTATCTAGATATCATTTCCTTATTCTCAACTTTCACGTGGAATCGAAACTGGGGAAGTCCATAAAGTGATAAGAGTTTTATTTTTCACGTCAATAGGAAACTGGAGCCGTTTTTTCAGATTTACTCAAAAATAGGCGTGGAGGAGTGGATAAGGTTATTAATAATTTCTTGAGATATCTGTACAAACGATAACAGGTAAAAATAGTGGATTCCTTCTTGATTTTTTGCCAAGAAAGAATATATAATAATATAATAATTTTGAAGTTTTTATAGAAAATAGGATAATGAAAGGTATATTAAAGTCGATTGCAATATGCTATAGCCAAAAAAGTAAAAGTTCATGAAATTGGATTGATAGTTGAGCTGGGTGATTGATTCTCTTATCTTATTATTTAAATAAATTTCTCGATTATATCAATTTCTATTGAATAAAGAAATAGTTTTTATATGGTAATTGAAGTTTAATAGTTAAATCTGAATGGCTATTAAATTAGTCGTAATGCATTTTAGCAATTCTAAAAAAGCAGATTTTAAGCAATTAAAATTCTAGGTATAGAAGTTTCTTAGTGTCATTATGATCTGATAAGAATTAAGATTTGATCCAATAATTATAAAGGAAATTCTCACATAAAATGAAATGGATATTGATCATTATTGGTGATTTTCATAAAGTGTTAAGATTTATATAAGGATATTTGAATTATTTTCCATATTTAGAAACAGTTCAATTTCCTAAATAAAAAGAGAAATTTCTATGTTAGGTCCGAAATAAGTAAGCTTCATGCAAACTGAAATGAGTTTTTAGACATTTAATGTTATTTTAGAACTATTAAAGAAGCAGAAAATTATTTTAAATAATTAACACATTAATAATAAAATAATTAATATTTATGGACTAATAAAGTAAGAGTGTATTTATTGTATGGAAGCATGTTCGTCTCTTTGTTGGGATCTGCAGAGGAAATAATTTATTAGACCTGAAGTTGCCAAATGGCGGTTAAATATATTTTGGTGAAGGCAAATTTGCTATTTGCCGGATTTTTTTCGAACATTCAATTTAATTTTAATCAATTTCAATAAAGCAAAAATATTAGTTGAATAAAGATATTTTTATCCTTTAAAATGCCATAAATCATTGACTGGCTATCGGAACTTGAAATTTTATGCATAACATTAAAAGACCGTGAATACCAAACTAAGCATAAAAGATTTCTGTAATATATAAAACATTTATTATTATCAGTATACCCTATTAAAAACAATTGTCTGTTATAACCTATGGAGGCCAAAGGTGGGAATTCAGTGATAGAAGAAATGTATATATTTCTTTGGATAAAACATCTGCTGAAATATTTGAATAGCACATACTTCGTATATGACTTCAGAATATTACTTCTTAGAAGCATTATTGATTTGATATCAAACATTTTTATACATTTGAATACCATTTAAATCTTGACTGACTCAAATTTTATTGAAAATTTCACTCCATTTCCCTGGAAAAGAATTAAGAAATATTAAATTAAAAATGATGTGTGAAATAATTCTCTATTATATTACCATGGTACATATTCTATGCCGGTGTCATGATCTAGGTTTAGTTTAGTTTAGTTTAGTTATATTAGCGTCCCGTTTAAAGCAACACGAGGGCTATTTTGGGACGGACCTCGTAATTTTGAAGATTGAGATAATGGTCAGATGACGAGGACGAAACCTGAAGTGGCACCCCCCTCTCCACACCACACCACACCAGCGGGAGGACGTTTGGCCTGACAGATTTAACGTGCAAGAGACCCCCTCACACGACGGATCTTCGGTGGAATCCAGTCTCGAACCTGAAATACTCCGGTTCCGAAGCCGAAACCTTACCACCAGGCCACCGTGGCCCTGTCATGATCTAGGAGTATCGAGAATTTCCCACAACTCGGGTTCGAGCCCTGGTTCAGATATGGTTGTTAATTACACTGTCTTCTTCATATGAGCCAAAGTCAGACTTTGACCTTCCGTTGCTCAAGGGTCTGAATCCTCAGAAACAACTACCCCCCTCTCTCGAGTTCTTGGACTTGGTTTGAATACGTGTTCAAATCAAGGAAGATAAGCAGCAACAACATATTTTATTATAATTATAAGCCAAATAATTAGGATGATTAATGCTTATTAAATTTAATTATTTTGGTAAAAGGAAAGGACATATACTACAATCTTTACTCGAAATGTACAAAAATTGTTTTAGTTACATTTTTATTATTTTCAAGGTAATATGCTCCAGCATTCAAAAAATAATTTATTTACTTATAATTATTATCAGTAAGGATAATTTAGAAAGAGTTAACTTAATAACATCAGTCATAAGAAATCATATTCTACAAAAATCTAACTACGAAAAGAAAACATTTTAGTTATTAAAAAAAATTGCCTAACTCCTTTATTTATAAGCAAATAAACATCGGCATT
>JAPMOQ010039254.1:288207-335551 GCA_026543055.1 Argiope trifasciata
CAGTATAGTCTCGAGATAATCCAATCAAGAATCATTTCAAACAAACCGGGATGTATCGTATTGCCAGTTGAAGCCACTGGTAATGACAAACGGATTTAATCGGCAGTCTAGGCGTTGTTCTAGTTAATTAGAGAACTTTAAAGTTTACGAGTTTATGAAAATGATCCAGCACGCTTTGCTACCCCCAAATGAATCGCTGATGGTAGTTGTTGCGGAAACTAATTATCTCCTACGCATGATAATTTGTGGGGAATACTTTTGATGTTGAGCCAAATTCAAGTTGCCATGCAATTAAATTTTTTAATAAATACTTCCACTTATAAAATGCACCTTTGAAGTTTATGTGCAAAACTTTCACACTCAAAATAACGAAATTCGAAGAATTTTAGCTCTAAAATTTTTAATTATTTATTGATTGTTCTGTTGACAGCTAAATTAATTTTGAATTATCTTTGCTACGTATTTCAACAGCGTTTTGAGTTCAAATCGTTGTCTGGTTGTCAATTTATACAGTCTCTTCCTATTAATGAGTTTAATTAACTACTGAAATTGTTCTATAAAAATTTAAAATTTTAATTATAATTCACCTTAAAATAGACGCCTTGTAACTGCTATAACAACGCGAAATTAATTGTTTGCAGTTGACACGTGTTAAGAATTGATCTGACAGGTTTTTTGGTAGGATTTTTAATTACTCCAACTTTGCAGTTGTCGATATTGGTTTAGCTTTAATTAAAGTAGATATGATAAAAATTATAATTAGCTTATGTTAAAAGCAGAGTAAAAAAAAAAGGAAAAGATGGCAGTCTGTGAGAAATTTATCTGGAATAGTATTCTGATAAAGAAATAAAAACAAAGCATTTTTCATTTTCTTATGATACAGAGGGCCGTTGAATTTTACATTACTTTTTTTATAGATTTTGAAAAATAATACTTCAAATTTTGCTTATATGTTAAATGTTATATAATATTCTCAGGTAGAAGTCTCCAGAAAGAAAAAATAAATTGAAATTTATTTATGATAACAATTGTTTTCCCTGTGATAACCTTTGGGATTTCTTCTTCATTAACACCGAATCAATTTATAAAATTTAAGGTGAAATTAGCCATTGATTTTATGAAAAGTATGCAAAGGATGTCCCGAAATTAACGCAAGATTTGAGTTTGCCACCATTCGGGCATTTAAGTGTCGGCATTTGATAGAATATTGTTATTAAGACCCAGGTAGCACAGTCTATTGCATTATAATGTCAATATTGTGCGATATTATATATTAAACAATATTCCACAATATTAAACAATATTGCGAATATCAATGTCATATAATATTGTACAATATTTGTGTACTACTATGAAAATGGAGCGTTACACAATACAGTACAATATTTAAATGAAATAAAAATCAGCTTTTTCTTATATTATTACATTTTTTTAAATCGTAAAGTACACAGGAGAGGGTCAAGTATAGAATAACACACAGGGAAAATAACATTCATGGCTTTGATGGCACATAAGCACTCTTTTGTCAAAATTTTACATCACCATTTTCTAGAAATATGGCAGAATTCCGTTGATGCAGCGTTTAATTTCCTCCTTTGTTGTTCTTCCATGTAACTCTCCAATTTTACGAGCCCTAGACTCTAAGCAGTCAAACCTTTTAATCGCATTACTGCTTGAATGGCGGAAAAATCAAATCTAGTGTTATTTTGGGGACACCCTTTAGAGTAATTTACAGGAGAATTAAGATTTCAAAGCTTAGTATTACCAAGACAATAATGTTGTAATGACTTAGTGGTACAACTATTGTAACAAGAAACTAGTAAGAGTATTATCGTCCAGATATTCTGACACGTGTTAAAAGAAAATAGTCTATTTAGTGTTTATCTACGCAATATGGAGAAAAGAATTAAGAAATGAGTTTTGTAACTTTCACAGATAGATAAGATTCACGACTTTTTTACATCTTTAGCATCAATACTGAGTACCAAATTCTATTTACTTAATTTCGTGTATTTTAGATTATAATACTGCATTTAGTTTGTATACCTAATGTACAAGAGAATAAGATTTGGCTGGAACAACAAAATAAATGGTGATGACGATAAAAGAAAAAGTGAAATAAAATCTTTTAATCTTTCGTGCAACTGCATATTTAATGCACAATAAAGCGTATGCTTTAAGCAACGCATTACATTTTGACTATACATGCATTCTTAATACATTTTAAATTTAATCTATTTTGTTTTTGCTAACAATATTTCGTTTCTATAGAATTTTGCATAATTTCATACTCCTTATATTTAAGATTATAATAATACATTTATTTTATATACACAATGTGCAAGAAAATAAAATTATGCTTGTTCAACATAAGAAATGTTGTTTTGGTGGTAGAAGAAAAGTTAAATAAAGTATTTTAATCATCCAGGTGGCATTCTGGTCAAGGGGAGAGCATCTTTCTCGCCTGGGTCCCGGTACCAGGTTCAAGTCCTGGGTGGGACATGCCTATTCCTTACTCTATGTTTTATCTGTGAGGCGTGTGAAAGAGCCCCCCGTAAAGGGGGTTGTTCAACCAAGAGTGTAAGTGCCATCTTCATATGAGCTAGAAATCAGACTTCTGCAATTGGGTGCTCAGGGGTCTACACCCTCAGTAGCTACTGCATCTCTCTTCTGCGGTCATGACATTATCATTAATCATCTAGACACTTGCATATTCAATTCATTACACGTATCCATTAGGATATGCAACACATTTTAACATACATGCATTTTTCGTACATTTTAAATTCAGCCCTCTTTTGCTTTCGCTACAACATTTCTATTTCAAATAAATAATTAAACTAGAGCCTGTATCCATTTCCATTCTTGTAAAATTTTCGTTTTCATTAATGTATATAAAGCATATAAAAGTTTTTGACGAGATTTTATCAAAACCTTCCAAATCTAAACATTAAATATGACCATGAGAGCTTGATTAAAAAATATTTATTGACAAACTTGAATTCCTTGTCAAACTTTATATCACAAATTAGCGGGTGAAAGAACAAATACATTCACAAAATGAAGCAACAGAAATAGAATGGAATAGAATTTGAATAAGTTAAATATCCCTAGCTTTCGGAATGGTACAAGATTGCTATGGTTGAGCGATATTTATTCGGGTATTAAATTATACATCATCTTTTCCTACCCATTTTATTTTCTTTGCTAACTACTAAAGTAAATCGAACACAGCCCCTGGAATGTTAATTTACTTCACTTCATCTCCCTCCCCATGTACATCCGGTTTTAGTTTTTTTCCCTCCTTTCCCTAATTTCAAAATCACTCTAAGAGCTGCATTTTGCATTCGTAAAGGATCGGTAAATTACCGAAAGAAAAATACCTTAATTGAAACTTTTCTATAAGAATAAAATTCATTTATTTTTTGGGTTTTTTTTTCTTACCTAGACAGTCGAAAAAGACTGAATCTTCCATTGCCCAGACATACCCAAGAAATGAATATTTCATTACTAGCTACATTTACCAAGCGAACGATATAACTCAGGGACAAATGATAACGATCATGCAAATGTAGATTTTGCATGTGAATTCCATTTGGAATGATTCGGCGAGGGGGGGGGAGAAAAAAGAAGACGCGGAGAAGGGGGGAGCAAGAGGAGAAGGAGGGAATGAACAGCAATCCCTTTCGTACCTTGTTCAATGAAGCTTATCACATATTCTTACATCCAATAGTATTCAAGATTTTCAACCAATCTTTGTGTTTCTGAATAAAATTACCCCGAGCGTCAAAGAGAATTTCTTTTTCCGCAAATTTGTCGCGCTTGAATGCTTCTGAAATGATGCTTTTAATACACCGATGTCGAAAGGAGATTTTGGACTTTTTGAAAAAGATAGTTTGTTAGAATTCGAATGAACTGCGATGGTAATTACAGATAAAGAATGAATTTTTGGTGTAAGTACATCGAATGAAATCTTTGTCTCTCTTGTTTCGGGTGAAAGAATCTCGTTTTAATTTTCTCATTGTGAATATCAGGAACAGAATTGAGTTTAACTGAATATTAATACGTGTATTGCAGTATTATTAAAGACTAGAATTTTCATGAAAATAATCAAGTGGAATCTAGTTATGTCGGTAAGAATCACTAATTTTGAATGCTGGCTGATTTTTATAAAGAAAAGAGAAATGTGCAATAAATATGATAATACGATGTTAGAGAGATTCATTTTCTTGATTTCAAATTAATTATTGAGAAGTTTATAAATTAAAACAAGGAATTTGAAACAATTCGCATTATATATATATATATATATATATATATATATATATGTGTGTGTGTGTGTGTGAAGCTTCGAAAATTAAGACATATGTAGGAATCATGCCACAAAATAGATGGATGTACTGCGTTTATATAGAATGTTTTGAGAAACTAACTTGTACGATTAATTTTTAAGAATATATATATATATATATATGAAGCTTCGAAGCTTAAGACATATGTAGGAATCATGCCACAAAATAGATGGATATACTGCGTTTATATAGAATGTTTTGAGAAACTAACTTGTACGATTAATTTCGCGCTATAACAAATCTGTAATATGGCTTCTCCGAGATATCTGTTCCATGGTGAAAAAGAGAGTTTTACAGATACTAAAATGGTTGCTAATTGTATGACAGATTCCCTCGCCTTGGCGACAAGGTTGACCTATATTTGGGGATTTATAACTGTTGCTAATTAAACTTTCATATTATTTTTGCTTTTTGATATACATCAAGTTTATACTTTGTTTTGATTTTTTAAGTTCAGTTGCTTTGCAAAGTTGGAATATTCTTTTATGAACACCGTGTATAATCTCATTTGTAATATCTCAATTTATTGAAGACGAAATAAGACAAAACATTATTCCAAAGCATAAAAGAATCTGTTTCCAAAGATCTCAAAAGCAGAACCTCTTTTCCTATTTCTGGCGATTCCTTGAATAATAGTTTATCTTCAAATAGTATACATCCGCAATCTAATGTTAAAATTAAATTCATAAGATGTAGAATATGAAATCCCTCGATCATGAAAATATGCCGCCGTCCTGGCATAGGGTTAGCGTATCTTCCCCGTGATCTGGGCCTCCTGGGTTCGAGTCCCGGTTCGGGTATGGTTGTTCTGTGTTCTATCTGGGAGATGTATAAGCCCCCCTGTAAAAGAAGATTGTGCAAGCGAATGTGTGTGTCATCTTCATTTGAGTTAGAAGTCAAACTTCTGCCCACGGAGAGGGCCGCGGTGGCCTGGTGGTAAGGTCTCGGCTTTGGAACCTGAGGGTTTCAGGTTCGAGACTCGATTCCACCGAAGAACCGTAGTGTGAGGGGCTATCTTGCACGTTAAATCTGTCAGGTCAAACGTCCTTCCGCTGGTGTGGCGTGGTGTGGAGAGGGGGTGCCGCTTCAGATGTCGTCCTCGTCATCTGACCGTGGTCAAAATTACGAGGTCCGTCCCAAAATAACCCTCGTGTTGCTTTAAACGGGACGTTAATATAACTAAACTAATGTGCCCTCTGGGTGCTCAGGGGTCTTTACTCTCAGAAGCTAATGCACCCCCTTTCCATGGAAACACTGACACGACATCATATATATATATGTAGACAGAGCCGGATTTTGCATGACAGCTGATATAGATGAAATTAAAGCGTTTATGTTTTCTATACAGATTCAAATAGTTCGAAAAAAGATTATCATTTCTGGAAACTTGAAATTGTTGCAACACACGAAATCTTAACTTTACTTAATGGAACATTCAATTTACATCTATGTCTTGAGAACAAATTGAATGGCAGGTTGTAACAGCATTGGACGTGAGAATATTGTGAAACATGATGGATACATATGATCAAGTTAGGTAAAATAATGATAAAAAAATAGCCAAAAACTAAGAGAAAAATTATTGAATTTATATTTTAAATAGCTTGTAAATTCATTCATCTTCTCCAAGTCTAGAGTTTCTAGAAAAATTGAAATCAAAATTTGAAGCAGTAAACGATATTATAGAAATAAATAAAATGTTGGAATAAATAAGTAAAATAAATAAATCCAGAAAGCATATGTATTATAAGATTTTATTAAATAACATTTTTCTTTTCAATTTAAGGAGACAGACAATTATGCCAGCCACACATATCATGCAGGTGAAATTGATTAACACATTTTCGGTAATGTCGTAATCAACAAAAACTATATTCTTCATATCATTGGTTGCTGTTTCATATAAACTTTTCAATCCTAAATCTGAAGTTTCCAGGAATAATAAAACAATTCTTCAATGAATTGAATAATACTTATACAATAAATATAAAAAAGGAGTGAAATACGCATATACAATATAAATTTTTATTGGTAATCTTTTTTCCTTCACTCTATTTGAATAGAAAATTGTATCTACGCTGTAGATCTTATCGATTTGAACATATTTTTCTATAAAGAACCCGATGAAAGTAATGTTCTTAACCAAGCACTAGCTGCTGCTTGTCTTTTAAGGAGACAGGAAATTGATGTCACTTTGAAATAATTATATTCTAGCATATTTATTATTAAATGGATAGAGTATATAAAATTATTGAATAATTTGTGTAAAAGAAAAGATAAAATCTCTATATTGTACAGTTTTGTATGCGTCTAGATTCAAAATATTCAAAGGCAAATTTAGGTATTTTTAATTAAACCTATATAACCTACATTTTCCCTCGTTTTTATTAAATAACATGATATTAACCGTAAAATTATACTGATATTCTTGAATGGTAAAAGCCCTTTTAAATCTGACAAAAACAGCAATCGATAAATTTTTGGAAATGGAGGAATGGAAATTTCCATGGCAATAAATATTTTTTCACTTGGAAATTTAATAAAAATATTCTTTATTTTAGGTTTGCATTACATCTGCTAATCACAGCTTCAATCTTAATTCACATTTTTCAAAAAGCCTTGGTGAGTTTAGAATTTAGAAATGTTAGCAAGTTATCATATTAAATCTTTCTGAATAAAAAAACATATATTCAGAATGCTAGAAAATACATATTAAATCTTCTTGTCTTTAAAATCTTTACCTTAAAAGATGCAGCTATAAAAACGAATTCGTAATTTAAAATATATTCTTATTTTATAAAGAATTGGTTTCAGCTTAGTGTTTTTCATAAAATAATTTTTTTCTAACAAAACAAACAAATTATGCAAAATAATTAGAATTTAACAAAAAATTATTTGATATATATGAAGTAAAAAAAAATGTGTTCTTTTAAAAATAATTTTATTACTCTCAAAAAATTATATACTCAAAAGATATTCTAGAAGAGATTAAAATTTCTTTAAAAAGTTTTCTAAAATAGTAGAAGGATTATTTTTGTTTTTATTTTTCTTGAAAATAATACGGAGTCTAGAAAATAAAAGTTAGAAAACATGACAACTATTTAATTAAGATTTTCATTTTTGCATGTTTTGGCGTTTTTAAAAAGCTGTCTTTTTGAATTGTATACCTCAACTCAGTTCATAAAATAAGGAATATATTTTATCAAATTGCCTTTGTAAATTTGTTGTTTTTAATTCTTGTAGATTAAAATTACATATGAGCATTGAATAAACGCTAAAGATTTAACTCACATGATGATCATTGGAGAATTATTTCGAAAACTGAATATTGATAGATGTTTGTTTACATAATGTATTTTCGGAATATTAATTATCGCCTTTCTTTGAGGTACCATTTTGAAAATATAATTTTGAAACATATTTATTATAGGCATATGCTACCGAAATATCCTGGTGATGTACTTAATGAATAGTAACATTTTGATTAGAATGTTCGATTAATATATTTTCTTTTTCCGAATATTAATGTTTTAGAATGCAACATTATTAAATATATTTCACATTTCCGAATATAAATATTTTGATTAAAATGCTGTACTAATAAATATATTATATTTTTTTGGAATATTTGAATTTTGATTCGAATGCTACATTAATCAATATATTTCCCTTTTCTGGAAAATTAATATTTTGATTAGAATGTTGCATTAATAAATATATTTCACTTTTACAAATATTAATAGTTTGATTTGATTGCTACATTAATAAATATAACTTTTCCGAAAATTAATATTTTGACTAGAATGCCACAATAACAAATATACTTCACTTTTCCGAATATTAATGTTTTGATTAGAATGCTGCATTAATAAATATATTTCAATTTTTTGAATATTAATATTTTGATTAGAATATTTATATAATAATTATATTTCACTTTTCCGAATATTAACATTTTGATTAGAAAGCTGTATTAATTAATATTTTTAGCTATTCCTAATATTAATATTTTTATCAGAACGCTGCATTAATAAATATATTTAACTTTTCCGAATATAAATATTTTGATCAGAATGTTGCATTAACGGATTGAATTTATTCAGTTTAATTATAATCAAAAACGATATTTACAAAACAATGTTTGGTTCCCTATTGCATATCTAAATTCAATTGTTTTTAAGAATAATTAGGCTGTCTGGAACAGAAAACACATTTTGTCACTGTAGTTAATCTCAACATCATGAGTGTCAGTTTCTCCATTCATTTCAAAATGAATTATTTTGTACGTGAACCCATTCTCTATAAAACATACATAAAGGTTTTTGTGACTGGCATATTCTGTACAGAGAAGGGTAGCAAAATAATATTATAATAATAAGTATATTTCACTTCTAGTAAACTCATAGAAATTTTCATATTAATAAATAATTTAATAGGGTCAGCTGATTTCTAACGTCACAATGACCATAAAGAAAATAATTGCACATGTCAGGCAATAGTCCGCATTGTTCTCAGTTATGCAGACATCACCTGCTGTTTCTTTTTGAAAGATGCGCAATTATTTTAAAAAATGATATTGCAATTGTTTATTTGACAGAAGTTATCTAGAGCATGATTAAGTCTTATTTTTGAAAACTGAGTTTCAAACTTGGAGAAAGCAACCTAAACTAATACTAATTATTTGCAATTAGCTGCTTTTGGTGACCACTTGATAAAACAGTGAAATTGGTCACGTTTAATTTCCATTAAATTACTTATATATAAATTTTAACTTCTTGTTAGCTACAATTTTTTAAATATTGAATTCTTATGTATAGGAGAGCATATATAGGTTATGGAAATTCCATAACGCATCTTCTATTTATTATGGAAATGATATTGATGGTAATTACGCCTCATGATATCATACTGCTAGTAAAGACATAACTGCTCAGTTTATGTATGCTAAAACATCCATGGTACTCTAACTTTCTTTTCTTATTCCTCAGAGGAACTACAAAGCTATTAATCAAAATCTTTGTTCTCTTGTTTTCAATAATGAGCGTCAATCATACAATTAAATATGCAATGAAACAACCGCAGCGGTATAATTTCAATGTAACATTTAAATATATTGTTGAAAATCATGAAAAAAATATGTTTTTAAAGAGTGTTCCAATTATTTTTAGATTATAATAATTTCTGAAGTTACTTATTTAGCAAATTTGAATTTCAGTTTCATTCAGAATGTATTTTAGTTTTTATTATCTTTAATTTCCTAATAGTATTAACTGTTTTAGGGATGCTGATATTTACAATTCTACTCCGTGGTGCAAATTTTTGATAAAATATTGTTTTCCGCTTTCTAGTAAAAAGCATTTTATCAAGTTAAAAATTTCATATCAACTAATTCAAATAGCTCAGTTTTCTTTTTTCAAATCGTGAGTTTTTAATATACTTATTACTTCATTGTTTTAATTATTATGAAACGATACAATGGGTTTTCACAAATTCATTAATAGATGGCGCTACTCATATAAAGCAAAATGAAGTGAAATCCTCTGATTAATTGATAAAGGAATTCTAAAATTTATTAAATATTATATTATCATCGAGAAAATGCAATTCAACAAAATTTAGAAACACTCGTGTGTTCTGAAATAAAGGAAAAATCGTTTACAAATTATGTAAAAGCTAAGCAAATAATTTCATCGCTTAACATTCTATGAAACCATAAAATTTTAGACATTCAGGGTTTTCAGCATATACAGCAGGAGGTATTTATTTGATCCTATTCTCTTCAAAAGGGCAATAATAGAAAATATTCGCATCGAACTAAATGTAATGAAATCAACCATTAACTGAAAATTAATTTTGAAATATATTGCCTCTATGGTCTAGGGGTAAGGTTTCGGCTTCGGAATCGAAGGGTTTTAGGTTCTAGACTCGATTCCACCGAAGGAGTGTCTTATAAGCAAGTCTGGTGCACGTTAAATGCCCTTGCCAAATGTTCTCCCACTGCTGTAGAGAGGAGGGTGCTAGTCAGTTAACGTGGCGTCGTCTTTGTAAATTGACCGCTGCACAAAATTACAAGGTTAATCCCTAAACAGTCCTAGTGTTGCTTTAAAAGGAGACGTTAATATGACTAAACTAAACTTTGAATTATATTATATTAATGTCGACGGTAAACAAATGAACTACATTTAAAATATCTTCTGTAATATGAAATAAAATAATTATATGAAAGCTAGGAAAGCAATTTCATAGTTTAATATTTCAGGCAAACATGGGAATTTCGACATTTAATAAATTTAAGAATTTCCTGTGTATTTATTTGACCTTACGCTCTTCAAAAGGGCGATAACAGAAAATATTATCCCACTAAAGCATCGTCAGACCTCAAAATTATCCCGGAAAACTCTTGCCCAGAATGTGTCACCTTTTCCAATATTTAGACACATTCCCCGTCATCCGTCTCCTTCGTACAATAAGGAGAAATTCAAATCGAATCGAATCCAAATTGATTTTTCCGTTCCGTTCGTATTTCCCTACATCAACTCATACAAGGGGGTGGACGCATTTGCCGAGACATTAGTTGCAAAGTATTCGAATCTTATATTACACATGGGCATACAAATATTGATTTCGGATCGGAAGAATGAGAAATCGAGAAATTTGAATTGAGTTTATGGGAATGCACGCAATGGACCGCAACTTGGTGGTTTAGATCAATGAAAGTTGTCTCGAGACATCCAGAACAAATCTTTGGTCACCGGTGTCAGTGAAGGATTGGTGTTTCGCATATTATGATAATTTGGTGGGATATCTCATTGTGCTATGATTGGTGATATTGGAATATCTCTTAATTATGCTAATCAGTTCAGGGGGATAGATGTGTTTGATAAAATATTTTGGTTCTTTCTTGAAATGGAGCTTAATTATACGATAAATTTCAGCTGGTAGAGGGTTACGTTTTCAAAATTTACTAGTCGCCTTCGACATCCAAATATTCACCCACCATGTTAATAGTACTAATTTCACGACCACAACCAACTTTAATATCTCATAATCATTAAAAAAGTCCTATTTTAGATTGTAATTGCTAAATAAACATAGTGCGTTCTAATTGACTGGCGTTGCTTATAAAATGTTGAAATCAACTGCCGAAATTGCTGCAATATTGAATATAGGCTCCCCTAGAGTTTTATTTCCCTATATTACTAGAAAATAAATGACGGAAAGTGGTATACACGACTGATAGTGTAGTGGTTGATAATACATCTAAAAATTGATAAATTTCATTTCTATTAATAATAAAAATTATGTGTGAGTGCAATAGACTTCTAAAGATCAGAGCGTTAGATCTCGACTTTACAAATTTGGCACAAATGCATTTTAAAGGGTAAAAACGTGCGACTTTAAAAGTTTTTTTTTAAATTAATTAAAAAGCATGTAAAAATTTGGAGATTTCTTAGTAAATATTACAGTCCGTAAATATTTTCCGTAAATATTACAGTACAAAAACATTGATACATTCAAAACATTATCTTTTCAATGATATCAATTTAATGCACATACAAATGTTGTTGGGTTGTTTTGGTAATTTTTAAAAATTGTTTTTCATCTGATCTTAATAATTGGTTTAAATAGTTTTTTTAATAATAATTGCTTCTTTAAAAATCAGACCGTTTTCAAAATTTTTTTAATGTTTGACTTTTTTTCCATTATTAAAGGCAAATAAGAATGAATTTATTTAATATCTATTCATATAATTCAAAAAAAGATTAAAGAAAGTAAAAATAAAGTTATGTGTGAATGCAATAGAATGTAGAAGACAGATAGACTAAACAATTATGTTTAAATTATGTCAAAGGCACTGATTTCTATTAGAAAGATCGTTGTTCAAACAATGAAAATAATTTGTTGAAGGCTATTAAAATAACATGGCTTTGACCTCTATAACATTCTGATGTTCAAAAATTTATTAAAGAAATAATGGAAATGAAGTTATGTATAAAATATTTAATTTAAATTAAATTAACCAATATTTTTGGTGAACCATCTGGCCCTGTAGTATGAAAACTGGTGACGTATTTCAGATTTGAAGACCCTGTCAAGAAAAGAACCAGTGAAATAATATTTAAGATACATTTTTGATATTTTTCAAAATTTGAATAGAGAAATCATTTATGCATATAATTGATCTTGTCATTTGATAAATTTGGTTAAATGGAACAATCTGTCTGGGTTGATTAACTGATTATTGATTTTGTTTCCAATTATTTAAATATTTAGATTGAGATTAGCAGGGGTGTTATTTTTCACTTTTAAATTTCATTTACCACAAACAACACTTGTAAGTCGCTGTTTCGATGAAAAAATATTTTTATTTGTAGCTACCTGCAAATTTTGTTGAGTAATTTGGGAATTCATTAGCATTGATTTGCCGGCTTCCTCACATAGGAGTAGAGTGTCTTCCCCGCTATCTGGTTGTCCCATGTCCGAGTCCCGGTAAGAGCATAATTGTTCTGTGTTCTTTCTGTGAGTTGTTTGAATACGCTCCGCGGTAAAAAGGGTTCTGCAGTTTAGTTTAGTTATATTAATGTCCATTTTGAAGCCACACTAGAGCTATTTTGCGACGGACTTCATAATTTTGAACCGAGGTCAGATGACGAGGATGACACCTCAGCTGACACCTCCTCTCCAAAATTCTACACCACACCAGCTGGAGGAAATTCGGCCCCGACGGATTTAACATTCACCAAACCTACTTACAAGGCGTTTTTCGGCCTCGAACCTTCAACTTTCCGGTTCCGATGCCTAGACCTTACTACCAGGCCACCGCGGCCTCAAGAGGTTCTGTAAACGAATTTGTGTGTTTATCATCTTCATTGGGGCCGCGGTGGCCTGGTGGTAAGGTCTCGGCTTCGGGACCGGAGGGTTTCAGGTTCGAGACTGGATTCCACCGAAGATCCGTCGTGTGAGGGGGTCTCTTGCGCGTTAAATCTGTCAGGCCAAAGTCCTCCCGCTGGTGTGGTGTGGTGTGGAGAGGGGGGTGCCACTTCAGGTGTCGTCCTCGTCATCTGACCGTGGTTCAAAATTACGAGGTCCGTCCCAAAATAGCCCTCGTGTTGCTTTAAAACGGGACGTTAATATAACTGAACTGAACTGAACTGAACTTATCATCTTCATTTAAGCTAGAAGTCAGACCTCTGCCCCCGGTTGCTCAGATGTCTTTATCTTCAGAAGCTATTGCTCCCCTTTCCATGGAAACACGAACACAACATCATCATTAGCATTGATTAAAAAAAATATTACATAAATTTATGCATAATAGTTTATAAATTTATGCATAATAGTTTATAAATTTATGCATTTCTTTTTAACGAAAAGTCTAAAAATGTTTTTTTATATAAAAAGAAACTAATATTTAATGATATAGTTTAAAATGGAAAATTTTATATTGTTACGAATTTGTAATTTTATTTTCCCTCCCTAATAATATCATCGTAAAGAAGAAAGATTTACAGTCATCTGTATTGAATGGTGTCAGGGTGTAACGTCACTGATCGCAGAGCTTGGCAGCCATTTGGTGACTTGGCGACGAATTTGGCGACTTTGACGTCAAAACGGATAATTCCCGAAACATCGAGAATTTTCCAGATCCGTGCATTAAGAGCCGAGATATATCCAGAATGCTCCTGATTGGTCCAGAAGGCTTTTAGTCCCACCTTCCGCCACTATATAAGGAAGGCAATCTGAGGAGAGCGTGGATTCTTTCGAGGTATGGTGCGGTGTGCTCAATTGAGAAGACCTGAATGGAAAGGTCTTTAATGGAGGAGTCACCACGAGAATACCGAAGTATCGGCGGAGTGCTGTGTGGCGTATTCGGTAGAAACCAGTGTCTTGTGTCGTTGTATGAAACGGAGAAATCCTGAACCGAGGAGTAGTCCCGTTGTGGGGAGTAGTGAGTCGGCAGCAAAAGCAAGAAGAGAATGTCGAGTAGTTACAGCCTGTTAGAGAGAGATGTACGTGAGCGTAGATAGAATCCCAGAAAGATTCCCTCTCCTGCTGAATCCTGTCTGGATGCTTTGTGAGCTGTGGACGTTTTCATTACGGAATTTCTTGGTGTGGACAACTGTTGTTATTGTGGGCTACTGTCTACAGTAGAGTACGGCTGTATATAGCTGTGTTCTGTACATAGTTATGTTGTAAATATTTGTCGTCTTTGTGCTGTCCTGTCTTCTTCCTGTAAATTATCGTCGTCTGTTTTGTGTCGTCTACTGACGGTCTGATAGTTGCATGTGCTCATCTTCTAACACCATACACATGCACTATCTAAGTAAAAGAACCTGACGGATTAGAATAGTAAGAAGGATAGGAAATCCGTAATAATATTAAAATAAATCCCTGTAAATATTCCGATTTATATAGATACAGCTTCTACACTTATTTGATAAATCACATCTTTCGAAATATATATATAAAAAAATCTGACGAACCTTTTCCTTCATTTCAAATGATTTTTTGAAAGGAATTTAAGTGAAAGTATTAAGAACAATGTAAAATATAAAGTAAATTACATTGTATTCTTATTACTTGTTTTATTTACTTGAAAGTAAACATTACGAATGAAAAATATTAGTTAATTTAAGCCCAATGAGATTTATAATATAACTGCAATTCATTTAAATCATGCTGTATAAGCCCGTTTAACTTCGGGCGAATTTAGCTGTTCGGATGAAAATGATGGGAAATAGAGAATTTGGATCTGAATTTATGCTGCCTTTCGTAAAATATGACGCCTTTGTGGTTTAATCAATGAAATTTGCGAGGAAAGGTATGCAGTAAGTGTCGGATATTATTGCCAATGACGAATTAATTTCATTCCAGATATCTTAATGAGTTCACTGATTTGAAATATCTAATAAAATTATCGAATATAGAATAACATATTTCATATTAGGATTGCATGGGAAGCCACTTAATATTTTGATGACGATAATTGTTAACAATAATAATTTAGTTTGAACAAATATGTTGATAATGAAGTAAAAATTCCTTAGAATTATAGTAAAATTTCAGCAACAAAGGTATTGTTAACTATGTTTAAGAAATTTATTGCCAAAAGAAACAAAATAGAATTATTATTATTTTTCAATATGCTGAGTTGAAATTGAGTTAAACTGATTAGTAATTATTTTTATTTGAAATAGTATATAAATGAAAATAATATAAAATAAAATATAAATGAAATAGTACATAGACGAATCTTGGATATATTGCTACAAATTTTTATTATGAAAGCAAGCATAAAATTTTAGAGCTTGTGGCAGAATATTAGCAAATTTTAATGAAATCTGAACATTTTCTTTCATAAAATAATAGATTAAAATCTAATATTTCAAAATTTTATTTCATAGTTTATTTAATTAAATTTAAAAATTAATAAAAATGTTTCATAAAAGAATCATATTTGTAAATGAATACATGAATAGTTTATTCTTCTTAATAATAAATAGAAAAGATCAAAACATTTTATCAATAATTTTTAACATTCTATTTAAAAGTGTAAAAGTGATATAATTCCTACTGATATTACCTTTTTTCAAGAACAATTGGCTTCATGTAAATCAAATCAAAACAGAAATATTGAATGCTCAAATATGTTTTCTATTCATTAATTATAGTATGTTGCTCAAATTTAAATATTTATGGATAAATTGAATAAATCTATTTATGTTTCATGTTGAACTTACAAAGTTACTGACAGCAATTAGATAATAGATCAAAAAGCAGTTTTTCGAATTTTTTATAATTACTATGAATACATATTTTACAATGTTAAAATTGAATAATAAACACAAATTCAAATGATCTTGTCTTTCAAATATAAAATTGTTTTTTCCAATACAAATGATATTCTGTCCACTTTTTCCACTTTCAAGCTAATTATCAATTCACTTTTCCTATGTAAATATAATTTTGCCAGTTTTTTTTATTAAATTAATTATATTAGATATATTAGCATCTTTTTTGAATATATATAATTTTCAAAATTCTTGTGTTATATTTACTTGAAGAGAATGATGACAAAGTTAACTTTTCCCAGCCAAGTATGCATTTACTATGATTTTTCAATTCTGATTTTTTGGCATAAAACTCCAAATTCGAAATTTCAGCTCTTTAAATTTAGTGACTTGGTACTTGTGTTAACATAATTATTAATGTGTGCGAAAATAAAACTTATCTAAATATAATCCAATAAAATATCTGAAAGCCAAAAAAATTATTTTATTATTATTATTATAGGGACACAATCTTGATTCAATATGAATTTAGCAAATCAATTACTTTAAGATACTGTATAAACAAATTTTGCATTTTTCTCTACTAGGAAAGAATTAAAATATTTGTAAAAATATTTTAGAGTAGCAAATCGCTTCTCAGTAATTTTTTCCAAGGAAACTAATCTAATTTTTGATTTTTGGACAAGCAAGCAATTTATATTCCTATAAATTAGCGAGCTTGATTTTACCCTGCTTCATGTTCGAAGAGACTAATTATCGATGCGTTATAGATAGATTTTCTTGAAACCTCATTTAAAACCGCTTCTTCAAAATTCAAAATTTAAGATGACTTGTTAAAAACATTCCTGAATATTACGATGAAACTTATTCAATATTTAAAATGCTATTGATTATTTCATGTGCTACAATTTTCTTTCTTATAATTTAAAGATCAGATGAAAGATTTCAGTGATCTAATTCTCATATTCTTATGTTATCATTACTTTCTCATAATTATTTTTAAGCAACAGCTTTAATCCTAACATAAATGGCATTGCAGATGTTTTTGTAATGTGTATTTTAATTCCTAAGTATTGCGTAATACAAATGCTGTGCAGCAGACATTTTTGGATTTCCCAACCCAAAGGATGTATTATTACTCATTTGTACAATATTCAAAAAATCTATTGATAGTTTTATTTGCACAATTCTATTGATGAAAATAAGGTTTATTGGTAAAGTCAAATGTAAGATTCATTGGCAATGAAAGATACAAATTTTATTGCAAATTTTTTATCTTCAGGTAACCTTAAAACATACAGAGAAAGCTCTTCTGTTTCTTGTACGGAAAGCAATCTCGTCAAAAAAACTTAGAACAAAGAAATTACATCTTTAAGTCTCAGACATAAACCTAATTGAAAAAATATTTTGTGATTTCTAAAAACAGTAATCTCAAAATTAAAGACATTTGCCACAATGAAGTTTATTCCGTTTTATATAAGCTTGTTTTAAAAAATGCTATATTTATGGTATATTTCTCCAAACAGTGTATAAAATATTTTGAATTTAATATTTTGCTATAGTTAATTTCTATTATTTAACTAGCATGTCTTAAATTTAAAAAGGTCTTATTCAATGTTTTTATAAAATAATAAAATTCCATTATTTTTTTCCTACTTGAATATTTTCCCATTTTCAAGCCTCTTGAGTCATGGTGGCATAAAAATTCTGCTATTTTTCAAAGAAAAGTTTTAGGACATAACATGTTGTTTCGCGTTTCAGGCAAATGGTTTTAGGAAAATGACCTCGCTGCTGAATTTAAATTTTTCGGGAGCTTTACTTAGATCAGCTGTTCTGGATTAGGGATATGGCATTTTTTTTACCACAATGCATAAATTTATGTCATGTTCTCCTTTCCAATACTATGTTCCTTGTCATCTTTATGCAAATTATTGTTTTTCATCCATTTTTTAAAAGATCCATAGTAATATGTATTGGTATCACCAACAGAAAAAAAAAAGTTTCTCTTGGGTTCTTTATTTGAGAAAATGCAGGGAAAAAACAGAACTTATAATTAAAGTAGAAAAATGTGAATTATGGTTGCTGAATTAAAGATTCTATTATTAGATAAATCTGATTATATTAAAAGAACATGAAAAATATTTCATAAAAGCTAAATAATAAAATATACATTAATAGTTTGAATTTTTCTTTACAAGCATTCTAACTATATTGTAGGACAATTTTTTCTTCAGTATGCTCTAATACAGAAAATGTATCAAAAAAGCCAGTGGCCTGGCAGAAGGGTAACGCGTCTTCCTTGTAATCTGGGTGTTCCGGGTTTGAGTCCCGATTCTGGAATGCCTGTTCTCCATCTGTTTTATCTGTGTGATAAGTGAATGTACCCACCCACACCTCCGTAAATATGGACTGTGCAAGAGAATGCGACTCGTGAATAGCTAAGATGTACTCGTATTGGCCTAGATAGCGCTACTGAAGCGAGACGCTCAGTTGGCTTAAAATCACCGACTTCATCAGCGGACTTTTCTGTGACAAGTGCCATACGGATCAACAACAAGTATCAATGATTAAAATTGCAAGAATTGAGATAGAATAAAGCAAGAATTAGAATAAAGTGACTATCCTTTAGAAATAGGTTATCTCTCAGATATATTCAATAATAGATCTTTGTAAATAATCTGTCGACACATATGAGTCACTGTAATGTAATCAAGAGCTTCCAATAATTAAAGTTTTGTACGAAAAGGGGAATTGCTCTTATTTATACAATATAAAAACGAATACAAAAATGATTTACAAGTTTAGTTTAGTTTTGTTTAATTATATTAACGTCCCGTTTAAAGCAACACGAAATGATTTCCAAAAGAAGGTATGACAAGTACATAAGTTATGTACAAAAGCACACAGCTATTAAACAACTCGCTATGGGCGTATCGTTTCAGATGGTTGCAATGGTTCCTCTTTAAATAGTTGATATATTCCAGTTATGAATCTATAGTATTGCTTCCATGCATAGTGTATATTAAAGTAAAAGGGGAACATTTACAGATATTTTAAAAGGTATTTAATGGATGCTATTTTCACCCAATTTTGGCATGAAATTTAATGATAATTTGATGGCATCCAGAGGAATATAAAAATGTAGGATCTGGAAAATACTGAAAGTTTTAGTGCTATTTTCATTAAGTTTCAATATGAGAAGATGTACACATGTAGGTAAATTCTCGGTTTGAAGTTTTGGTCAGTTGTTGTAGTTTCCCTCGGAATGCTATTGTCCTGTTGTAGTTGCTTGTAAAGAATTGCCATTTGCATGCGTTCGGTTGATTTCTGCAAAAGTGCCACTATGCACGTTTAGACTATGCTAGAAAATTCGAAACTATCAGTGTTTCACATTTTCTTGTGTATTATCAAGCTTGTGGGACATTTTTCACAATACACCAACCGCTGGAGGTATTTCCTAACAATATTGACTTATTTGTATTATTCCTGTGTTTTTGGCAGTTACCGTACTCTTTGTGATGTATAGAATTTGTAAAATTATTATGCAAGAATCAGCTCTTAGTTTCTGATCCTTTAAAACAATTTTTTTTTTTTGCTGAATTAATTGACAAAGTATCCAAATCTTTGTTTTCCGTAAAACACTTTTTAAATGTGTTTGACTAATATTTAAAGAATATGAATTCCTTTTGTATACAGTCAATACAAAACATATAAAAACACATAATAATGCTTCCATTTTAATCAGATTTACTATTCAAAATTTATCGAAACTAAATTTCTAAATTAATACAACACATATGTATATCCCGTATTAATGTCGAAATATAGTCAGTGTTATAATAAAATATATACAAATAAGCATCAGGATAACACTTTCCTCTCGAGAACTTCTCGGTCTCTCTTTTTTTTAGAGAAATGTACACATTAGCTTCAGTATCTTTGAATAATAAAAAGGGAAGAAAAAATACATAACCTCAATAAATCCATTTACAAATGTTGCAGAAGTTCAAGTTTTATTTACATAAACTGAAAGAGGAAATCATAACATCTTTCTTCAAATTTACCTGTTTTAAAAGATTACTTCAAAATTTTAATTGAATCTAAATGTATGTTGCAATCTTAGTTATTATAAAGTCATTTAAATTCACTATATTTACAATATCAATGCGGACACAACGAAGATAATCATTTATGACATATTCTAGATATTAACAAAAAAAAGCATTTAATTTCAGGTCATTGTAGCATGCGCATTCGCTTTGCATCAAAGCTACGATTTAATTATATGCAATATACATCGATTTTCCCACCACATGGGGCTTGGACACAAAGTTAAATTAAATTTAAAAATGTTTGATATCAGTTGTTATTAATTTATTTTCTGTAAGAAAAATCAAAAAGTAAATCACGTAAACGAGGGAATACATATTTAGTTAATGTATATAATTAATGCGAATTAATTATGTATTGCATTTAATAAATAATTTAATGTCTTAATAAATATATATTCATCAAAGCATAATTATAATCATAATTTTATTATATTTATATTAAATTTAATGAAATTAAAAATTAAATTTAGACATAACTGACATTACTTAAAATCATTATATATATATATATATATATATATAAAAGAAAACAAGATAAATAATGAAATAAAACCATTTAAATAATTAATTAAAAGTTAATCATGCGAGATATAAAAGAAATCATTATTTCAAAATAAATTAGAATAATTTCATATAATTTAATCAAATTCATTATTAAATCAATCAATACTTCAATAAAAAGCCCTTAAAATTATAATAAAATTAATCATTTATTGTATTGATTCCGAAACGCAATTCTTTCACATTCTTATACCACCGATTTCACTTGAAAGAAATTGCAGCAGTAAATCTATATACATCTCAGCTACATTATAAGAAATTTATGAGCCCCGAGACAAATTTAGATACAAATATGGCAAGAAATATATATTTGATGAGACGGTTTTTACTCTCCTTGGTTCCTTCTTTGATTTTATAAGGCACTTACAAGAATATTTTACGATTCGTTGCATGCCATTCTAAGACCACTGAATGCAAATGGGATGACTGATAAACACGGATGGGGAGCTCAGAATGCATGTAACTTGATAGTTGGTTGAGGGGTCCATAAAACATGAAATATGTCTGCGAATGACAGTGTGTTTTAAACGCACTTTATTAGAGATTCGTGCGTCGATATATATATTTTTTTCTTCTTCAAGAATGTGCCTTTTATGGTCGTTTTGCTTGCCAAAACTATGCTTATGACGGTTTGTTTATCTCTGTTAAATATGGTGGGAATAAAAGCATTTGGGGAAAATAGTTTGGAGAATGCTATAGAAATGGAGAATTGCTGTGACAAAAATGATTTATTAATGCTGAAATTAAATGTTTTGAGTTAGATATGCACAGAATTTAGTGCGGTAAAAATGATGGGAAAATGTTACAATGTGTGGGTTTCCAGGACAGCTAAAAGTCATTTATTATTCCTGTATTTCTGTATTAATGAGCAACTAGGAATTTTTTTGATGTTATGCATTTTGACATTCAGATTGGTGTTGCTTTTTATGTCATAGTATAATCTGAGTGATAAAATTCCTTGTCGGTGAATTCTATTTATTTGAAAGTATAACTATAAAAGAGGATTTTCAACTAATCTCTTTACATATTAAATTATTTTCCAAGGATTTTTAAAATAGAGATTCCTTCAGAAAATAGAAATTTATTGATTTTTTTATTCCCACCACATCAGTATTACTGATGTTCTTTTATCAGTATTGTAGAGCATAATATTACCATTGCACCAAAGACGAATTCATATTGTATTTGTATGCGTATATTTAATAATAGTATATAAAGATTAGTATTAAATTAGTATCCCTTCATATTAATGATTTTCTTAATTAGTTTCTCGTATTCGAAGAATATAAGAGGTATTGCATCTTAATCGCCAAACATTTTGAATTTGAGATTTTGAAGTATCTTCAAATTTCAATCCTCCTTAAAAAGCTTATTTTTGGTGACACAACATATTTGTCTGTTAATATGATAACTCAAAAATTCTTTTTAATTGTTCAGATGAAATTTGGAGAATTGATTTTTGGCCAAAATTTGAAGATACTTCGAAATCTCAAATTCAAAATGTTTAAATTGCACTTAAAATCAATCGTGGCCAAACGTCCTTTTGTTGTGTGGTGTGACAGTTCGGTGGCGAGGCTTTAGCTCAAGTGTCACCCTTGTCATCTGAATGTGGTTCAAATTATGAGGTCTGTCCCAAGATAGCCCTATTTTTGCTTTAAAACTAGACAGAACTAATCTACAAGATTTTTATGTGTTTTATGTGAAAAAAATGTTGAAATCGTGAAAATAAACAGGAATTTTAATTGAAATATGAATTACATGCATTAGAATTATTGATAGAATTTCATAATTGGGTTTAAGAAAAATAGAAGTAAGCTAAATAATTTGTATGCTTCATTTCACGTTTCCTAGTGAGATATTTGGTAGTAAATTTTCTATGATCGCAAAAATTAAATAAGCATTTCATTACATGAAAATGTAACAAAAATGAAAAATTAAATTTAACTCTATAATATTCATACCTTCTTGAATTAAACTATTTACATTATTTGAACTGGAGTAACATTTAAACATTTTATTGAAAAATATTTGATTTAAAAATTAAGTATTTTCTAATTCAGAATACTAAATATTTAATCAGGACTTATATATGTATTGAATTGTATGTTAAAATGAAGGAAAGCTTTCTTCCAAACACATATTAGTCTTCTCTGTTAAAATAAACCAGTGAAATATCTTATAAGCTATTAAAAAAAATCAATATTTAAATTTTCTAAAAATTGAAACTATTGATTATTTCATTGAAAAACTATGAAAAATAAAGCGGAATGTTTGAAAAAATCTATAAATATGAAAAAGAAAACAGGAAGCGAAGTTTATTTATACAGAAAATTTTTCTTTTAAAGCTATTGCCGGTTTTCAGTGATCCTTTAAAATTCAACGTATTCCAACTGGGAAAGTTTTCGTATTCGATTGCTGAAGACATCTCACATCTCTTGTTGTTGTTCTGTATTTCTTTCATCAATACATTTATTCTAACTTATTGTAGGGAAGGGTATTTATGTATCATGATACTTTAATAATTTCAAATAAGTTAAGGAAAGAAAAAAGGTTTCTAAAATATTTACTAAATTCAATAGAAATATAGCAATGCTATATGAATTGAATGCTAAAATTTATCAAAAATGAGTTTCAATGAAATAAGCAAATCTTTTTTAACTATCTAGAAAATAAATTGGATTGTAAATACATATATATTAATTTTTATTTAATTTATATAAATATAATTTTACATAGTAAATTGCAGACGATAACTAAAATTTGCGATACAATTTTTTTATCCATTAAAATTTATTTTCCTTTTAAATAATTAAAAAAATTATTATAATTATTATGCACATCTTTTATAAAAGTTCTCAATTCCTTTGTTTATCATTTTGCAAAATATGTTTAAACCTATTTTTAATGTGAAACAAGCTGAAACTAAGATATTTTGAGAAAATTATATCGCATTGAGAAAATAAATTATTCTACATTTTACTATGCCACCTTAGGTGGATGGGATTTCATGCAAACGATGATATATTCTATTTGTAAAAATAACTGCTCCTCTTTCTGTTGATAGATTCTTTTAATAAGACTTCATATATTGTGCAAGGAACGTATAGCAATATTAAAATTATATGTTCTAAATACCTACGAATCAAAACAATAGAATATATTAAATAATCAGTTCTTACTGCAATAATAATCTAATTGCTTCTGCTTTCGCAGAAAACAATATCATATATAACTGTTATATATTACATAAATAATAATTTTTAAAAATATGGAATGCTTTGAAATATAAAAGAATTACAATTGCCAAAGTACGAATAAAAAGTCTGGAAGCTCATTTTTTTCCTTTTTTTTTCCATTTAAACTTATTGCACTGCTTTTAACTCAATCTATTATGGTTATTTTTTTCTGGTAATGTTTTTTTCTTTACATTTACAGTGGCTCAAAAAATTGAGAGCACACCTTACTTTTACTTGATAAATTCGACTTTCTATATAAACATATTACCAAGAAGTGCAAACATATTTTTATTTTTACGCAACAGAAATGGTTTAATTTAGAGTATAAATAAAGAAAAATCAATAAAACAAACTTAATTGAAAAATTTTAGAAGGATTTTAAGTGCACAGAATTTTGCCTCAAAAATTGAAAGTACACCAATGAGATGTTTGCAATATTATGGATAAAAAGAAAATGTAATTATTTCATGTATTTTGGCTTTTATGATCGCAATTTATGGAGAAAGCTCCAATACTGCTTTGGATCCAAAAAAATTAAGTCCTAGAATTAAACATGGTGGTGACTCCCTCATGATTTCAGATTGCATGGCTTCATCCGGGGTAGGAAATTCCCTTATTATCGATGACATTACAAACCTTTTATTTTTTGGATATACTTAGTAGCTATGCAAAGGGAAGTGCACGTAATAAAACAGATTTATCGTAACGGCAAAATGTGGTCTCTTTTTCGTTGTAAGCAGCAATAAAATACAATACCACATTACCCCAACATCAATGACGCTGAATATTCATGGGCAATATTTGAGAAAGTGATTCAAAAACACAAAGTTAGAAATAAAATTCATTTAAAATAAGTGTTGCCAGAAAAATGTGATAAAATATCTTCAGATACAACCCAAAATTAGTCGAATCGGTACCATGACACATACAGGCCATCATAAGAGCCAAAATACATAAAATTAAATACTTACATTTTTTTATGCGAAATATTGCAAAATTTAATTGCTTACTCTCAAATTTTGGAACAAAAAATTTGCTTATATTTATTTAAAATGATTCTAAAACTTTTCAATTGAAAAAATTTTCGTTGATTTTTCTTTATTTTTTCTCTAATTTCATTTGTTACGTGTAAAAATAAAAACAAGTTTGCCCTTCTCTGTAATGTGTTATTTATATTGAAAATCGGATTTATCAAGTAAAAGTATGGTGTACTCTCAATTTGAGTCACTGTATATCCATGATAAATTTTTAATAAGGTTTTGATTTTAAATGGCAGAATCAATTTCTTATCAAGAGATATTTCATGGGTTAGTAAAAAAAAGATGTTAATACACTGCAATATCATAATTAACGACTCATTTCATTAAAATTTTACTTCACTGTAGAAAGATTCGGTTTTAGTTAATCTGAATTTTTAGCATTTATTTTTAATGAAAATTCCCAAAATTGATTCATTAAACCTTGCATAAATATTAGATCAAATTATTTTCACAAATATTTTAAAATGTACATGTATATAACTTCAATTAGTTTTTCCTGGAGGATTTTGTTTATTAATGCAGAATTTGTTCATTAGCCATGCTGCGTCATATACCATCAATGATTGTATGTGACGTGATCGTCGATCAGGTCCCATATATAAACATCATATGAAAATATATGGTGTTAAGGTGGGCTTCTTATGGAATATGGAAGTTCACGTCATAAGAAGGTGATTTCTTATTAAGAACACTTCTTAATTCATATCTAAAATGTTAGATATATATGATGTTACATCATGTCTTAATCCGTATCTGGCTTTAAAGCATACTATCACTATTAGATTAGACTTTAGTGATAGACTTTAGACTACCATTACTAGATGAGTGATAGTATGCTTTAATTAGACTTTAAAGCATACTATCGCTATTATTAATTCATAGAGGTACACTGACGCTCTTAAAGTGTATATCAATGCTGATGAATGTGAAAAAGCATGGTAGTCTGATACAGTTATTTTTTACGATGTATATGAATAAGAAATGGTAGAAGTAGTATTTGAAATTATATGAAAGAAAATTAAGAAGATTCAGAATTTTTACAGCATACGAACTCTGAAAACTGCAACCGCAAAATTGTCTTTTTTGCATCACCACATTAATTTTTTCATCCACTTATTGAATGGAAAACAGTAATCATCGAAGATTCATTATCTATAATAGATAAGACATTAAGTGCAGAGTAAGAGAAAATGAATTTTGATACACTTAAAAATATATAAATACAAATGTTTCTTTGTTTGATTCAACATGGCTTCTATAGTAACCGAATTTGTAGGTTGGAAATCAAAGTTCCTAAATACAGACAAAAAGCAACAACAAAATAACCTGCTTAAATGTATGATACCATTATTAATGCTGTTACTTAGTAGTTTACATAGTATGAACTACACCAGTTTAAAATAAAAGACAAAATATTTTGAAGATTAAACAAATAACAAAGTTTTATACAAGAAAATGCACCCATACATAAAAAATCTAATACTATAATACGAGGAATGGTTGCCAAGTCGAAAATCGTCCCAGAATTAATAAACTCCGGTAAACTTGGGGGTTAGGGGTTTTTGGCCACGAGGAATCGATTGGCGCCGTTTTTGAAGCGTTACGGTCGAGCAGTTCGGAGTTACAGATAGGATATTTTCAAACTTTATTAGTTCGCCATATTGGCTATAGATGGCAGCACGTTACCGCTCGAAAATTTAAGTAGTCATTATGGCGAACTAATAAAGTTCTATGTTTATGCTGTTATAGGTTTATAATATGTTTCTTATGTATGTAGATATGTTTGGTTTTTCTAAATAAATTTGTCAAAAATATTGAACTAAAACACACTTCAATCTTTACCTTTACTTTACCTTTGTATAGAATAGTTCCCTTTCCAAACTCTAACTTTGTTTAGAATAGTTTACAATGGTGCACTTTAACCGGTTATCTTTTCAGCAATGGTTTCACAAATTTTCTTATGGCATGTATTGTTTTAATAAATCACAACTGAAAATTTAAACCTTCGAGTTAGCTTCGATACCTGTTTTCTCCGAGCGGAGCTCGGTCACCTGCTGGTTATAAAGTAATGTCACAAAGGATACCAGTTAATTAGTTATATATATATTCTAGACACGTTTATTCAAACAATATTTTAAACAAGTTTCTCTAAAAGTTTGTCATATATTAATTACTCCATAGTCATTTGGCTTAAAAATTATGTCATACTTTACTGATACATAGACGTAGCAAAATAGCTAGCAATGAATTATACCTATAAAATAATATACAACCTTAGCAGGATAAGTATTAAAGATAAAAGATAGGCTAACCTATTATATACAAGATCTTATATGAACAAGATAACTAGATAATAGATAGGCTTATTTTATATATGAGCAAGAACTTATATTTTCAGATAGATAGAACGAGAGTACACTGAAAGTAGAGTTAAATCAATTTATTAACTGAACTCTGAACTGAGAACACTGTGATTTAGAGATATTCGGTTTTTACAGCAGCAAGGAAAGTTCTAGAAAACTTTTCTGGAGACACTAATAAAAACCCAGAACACTTATTTGATAAAGTAAAGAAAGGTCCAGAATCTTCTGGAACACGAAATAAAGCAGAAACAAATCAAGGAAAATATGTACACAAATTTTGAATAAAGTGGAATTCGAACTCACGATCTCTTGACTACGAGATTAGTATTATAACCATCCGGCTACTGAGACTCGACTGTTCTTTTCAATGCGGAAATATGAACTTTTACAAAAAGATATATAGTTTTAGCAAGCTAGCTAGCTGCGAATCAGACCTATAGAACACTTGAATTTTATATACTTGGTCTATGAATTAAACCAATGATGAACTTTTTGATAAAATATGATTCATAAACAAGATTTTCATAAAATAAGACTTTCATGAAATAAGAATTTTTTTAAATACTACTGTTTCAAAACCCTGCAAAAATGTAAAGAATAGTAAAATTATTTTATTTCTTCATTCTAATTTCTTTTAACATATCTATTGATAAACCGAAACTATTAGAATGCCGTGAGTCCATTCCGTTCCATAAACGAAACTATTTCCCCGCAGTGTACACAAAGAATTTTATGACAAAAAGTTTGGTAAGAGTTTTCAGGAAACTACTTCAAATATCTATTGTTTTTCTGCAACAAAAATAAAGGATTTTGATGCGTTCCCCCCTTCTTTGACTGAATGGAAAGACTTTTCTGGACTTTAATAAAACTGTTGTTTAGGTTCCAGAAACTGAATTTTCACTGAAATAACATTCTTGTTTTAGACTGACCATGCTAGGGGATATTGAAAGGAAAAATAAATTTCACTTGCTGGTTTTTAGATATTGGGAGGAGGTTGAAGTTCTAAAAAAGCTATTTCCCCTCCCCCACACTCGGTTATTCTGAGACGAAATGGATTTTATCTGCCATTCACTAAGAATGACCACTATTTTTTGAAGAAAAACATTATTTTGGAAAAAGGTAATTGTTAATGTGCAATGTTTTTCAAAATTCTATTGAAGAAGTTGAATTCAATATATGTTTCTAAAAAGAATATTATGTTTTCAAATGTAAAGAAATATAAGTGTGAAATTCGTTAGAATTAACTTAGTTTCCGGTGAATATCCAAAACTTAGAGACTTTCTGTTCCAAAAATATATTTTTGAGACTTCAGAATGACCAAAAATAACATTCGAAGACATCTATATATTAAACAATGAACAGCATGTTTTTATATCCAAAGTCTGCATATTTTATATGCGAACTTTGGAAGGTGTACAGGCAGAAATTCCGTAAGGAAGGTGTCGAAATTCGCCCATCCTGCGCCCCCTTATATTAATTAAAATGTTTCATATTCATTTTAAAATGATGCGCGTGAGTCAAGTCATCACACTATTAAATGGTATGTTTTGCTAACTTACCATTAAGTTCCATGCACTTGAACTCATTGAAATCTTGCATTATACGTTGACCCGTTTTTGATTCAATAGTGTCATAATATTTAGATCTATTTCGTTTATTAGTTTCAATTGCACATACTTTCATAAAGGAAAGCTATGCCATTATCACTCGGCATATGTATTATTTTTGTACCAAAATCACAAAGACCTCAGCAAATGAAATTTATCATGATATCCATTAATCAAAATATATTTGTATCAAACCCATTTATAGGATACATGTATATCCGTCCGTGTGCGTGAATACGGCGGGTCAAGAATGCAATGAGAAAGATAAATGAAATTTGCTTCTACAAATCTGATTATTACTCCTTTATTATGATAGTCTAAGCTACAATTAAGATGATTTCAAAATTAAAACCTTATTTTCAGTATCAAATTATACCAAACTGTTGATTGTCTGGTGAATTGTGCAATCATGCGTATGAAAATTCAATAATGCCACAAATAAATGAAATTTTGTTAGAATTGTAACAAAACTTTGGTTGTACAATTAGACTGTTATCATTAGATTAATTTAAACTCCTTAATGATCGACTAAATTTCTTATCTATTTATATGCTTACAAAAGCGATTAAGTCAAACATAAAACAAGTCAAATACTTTGACATGGAATTTCGGTATAAAAATCTAACAGTTTGAATCATAATCTGACAATGAAAAATGGCTCCAAATTTCATTTTCGATTGTTTTTTCTAATGCAGCATATGTATGATGGATATGAATTTCTAATTACTAAACGCTACATACAGGCTAAAAAAAATTGGCTGATTTTGAAATTGGGGAAATTAGAGATAAGATAACATTTCATATGGTTTGGTGTGATGTAATTCTCGGATTAAGGAAATTTTGGAGAGTTAAGAAATGCAACTTGTTATTACAAAAAATTCAACACTGTTAAAGACTCCAATTAATATAAAAGAATTGAATATCGCTTTTCACCTTTAACATAATATATAAAGTAATTCAAAATTATTCGAACCAACGCAAGATAATTATAAGGAGCATAATTCTTGTATACTTCCAATCACGTTTTCGATGTGTATTTTTTAAACATTTTTATTGATCTCCTCTGTCAGTTGGCAAAATGAAATTTCTCCAACTCCGTTTTCAGGCACTATAGTGCTATATTTAAAGTTTTGTTCGTTTATGAGTTTTGAATAAAATTGCTCTATGTAGAATTCATGCTAAATATTATATAAAAATTGTTAGAAAACCCGACTTTTATCCGCTCTTATTTCATATGAAAACTGAAAAGAGAATCAAAATGAAGGAATAAAATTCTAATTCTAATAAGATCGTATTTTAAATCACTTTAATTCTATATTCATATCTCAATGACAAACTAAAATTGCAAAAATTTTCAACTATTATCTTCTGTAGAGCAGAAAAAAATTAGACTTCAGTTCTTTTATTAAATGTATTTTAATAATTTATCTTCATTCCTATCAAATAAGGATTAATTATAATTCATTTATCAACACACATTTTAATTTTGGAATAACAGCCAAGTGTACTAAACTTCCTTAAGCATTGTCAGCATGTTCTTGTATACCTTAAGATTACCTATTGTAGAAAACATTTGATCCGAGAAACTTCATCTCCATTTTTATATTGATTTGACAGTTTGAATATGTCAACAAAATTTCAATTTAATTAGGTTATTAGTTGCTTAGTTTCTTTCACAATAAAGTACCCCCAAATTGATTAAAAAAGGATGGAATTGAGATTAATTCAGTTTTACAATATTTTTATTTGTTAGAATTCTATTCAGAAGTTTTTCATTTGTCAAAATTGCATCAATTTTGAGCATCCACTTTTATTAGCCATTGAATTCCTACCCTTATAGGGTTTAAAGCAGTTATCTTAAGGGATTGATTAGAGAACATTTACATCCATAGTTTGACAGTTTGAAACTTGTCAACATAATTTCTTGCTATTTAATCTTTATAATTTTTTTCAACAATTCATCCCACCAATTGGAACAACTCTACAAAACTTTTAGCCAAAATATTCAGAATTTTTGTTTTTCAAATTTTCCCATTTATTTAAATATTACTAGTAGTGAACACAAATCTAAAAATGATTTAATGCATTTTTTTCTTTACAGGAGTTAGAGCAGATTTAATTTAATCATTTGATAAAGAGTGAAACATGTGAATTTAATTTCACATCTTTACCCTTTTTTTATATTCTTTATATAATTTTATATCATATCACCTGTGATAAATAGTGATTTTATCAAAATGTTGCAGAATATGCTTATCAGATTTTTTCAAGAATATTCTAAACATTTGGGAATAATGCTAGAACATTGAATCTCCATTCTAGAACATTAACATACCAATTTTGACAGAGATATTTTTTAAAAAAATCTTTAATAACAACTAAACGAAGTCTTCGGTTAAAACTTCGCATTAAATGCTATAATTATAAAACCGAGTATAAGTCATTACGAAATTGCGGAGCGATACTTTTAAAGCCCTAGTTATAATTACACCCCTCATAATTAGGCCCTTTTCTCCGAAACGAAACTAAACAGTTCCTAAACAAGCATATTCAGAAGTTCCTCGCGAATTTTCTTCCGTAGTCACTCAAGAAGTTCTCAGCTGAAATTCTCAACTCGTCTTCCTAGCGAACGTTACAAACAATAAAACTACCATTTGAGCACCCTCAAACTCTCCAACTCATTGGTCGGCAGCAGGTTCTTTGTTAAGGCCCTTCCGAGTACGACACTTTCCTTTATGGGTAATTTAGAAGGAAGAAATCCAGGCGAAACTCGCTTTTAGTTCTCGCGTAATACAGACCCCCATTTCCTCCAAGAGAGATAAGATTAGAGCTCTTTTCATGCGATCCAATTCCTTTTGGCGTAAAAGCCATTTCTCAGGATGATGTCTTGAAGAAAAAAAAGATTGGCCCCGCCTTTTACCTTTTACAGATAGCCGACACTCTTCTCCAAGGCCAAGTGGTGTAAATCAGGTCGTGGGTCTGGAATGTCTCATCTTGTTTCATACCATCTGGTATTGGAAGATAATATTAGGATAAGAATCGTTTAAGAATTTTTTGTATGAAATTTACCTTCGAAAAGATTCAATTTTTCTTATATTTTTGTTGATTTTTTCCTCCTTATCAGATTTGCAATATGCCATAAAATGTTTCATTGTTTCCTAAATAAATGTTTTAGTTTTTATATTGAACATATTGTAACGAATAATATACTTTCAATGAAATCACTTTCGTTGATCATCTAAAGATAATTAAGAAATGATGTACATGTATAATATTTGACCTGAATTGGACCCATATTTACAAAAGTTTTCTGGCTTTCTCTTTGTAAACTTCGTATACGAGAAAGTAATGTGATCGACAAATTCGATCCATTGCTTTCGGAAGTTGAAGAATCTAGCTTTGGGAAGGTCTGAAACGTAAAGTCCTTTCAATTTAACACTTAGAATTTATATGCCAGTTGCAGACACGATAAATCAACAATACTTTGAACTCGCAGAATAAAATTCGTTGTTATCTGAACGAAATTCATTTAGACCAAAGTCATCTAAATGCTAACTATCTTAAGTAAAAACTAAGAAAGACAGTTGAATAAAAGTTGACAGATTTATGTAATATGCTGATGTGTCAAATTTGGCATCAAATCCACTTAGCGTTTTAATTTATACCTGTAAAGGCGATAATTCATGAACCGAATGACTTAAATATCAAACCAAGTTTCATTTAATTACAATAGTTTCGTTCAAATTGTCGTTTTAATCACTCTCGAAGACTCCTCTAAAATAGATACCTAATTTACTGCTATTTGGTTACCAGTCGCATTTCAAAGATTTATCGCCAAAGAGCATGATAAATTCAGCAAAAATGCTTAATTCATGCATTTTTCACTATTATTCGCCAATGCCAAGCAAGGCATTGATGCCCATGCCATAGTTTTATAAGGGATGGGAATAACATCTTTATTAGATAGTATGTAAAAATTTTTAGATCACTCACACTAGTTTATCATGTAATAAGAAATGAACTTTTACATTTTTCAGTGTCACAAATAAGATTCGATTTTGAATTTAAAAAAAATTCCGTTTCGTTTCTTCAGGCGTTAAACTTACATTTACAAAGTGACATAATGCTAGCAAATATTTTGCGATATTTAAAGTATTTCCCGAAACAGTTTAGTTTACTCATGATGCAAGATAGTTTATAAATGGAATCAACAACTGATATAGAGGTAAGAATTGGAAGATATTACAATTATACTTGCTTAATACTAATATGCACCAAGATATTTATCTATATATGATAAATACAAGACAGTTTTACACATTTCACTTCATGGAAATTTAATATTACATATACCCACAGCTGAATTTCCCTGGTTTATGTCGTTTGTCGTTTACGATAAACTGCCACTCTGACAGATGAATTTGACTTTCAGCTATCGGACTTGGAAACTTTTGGTACCATATACTTAAAAAATCCAGCCTCTAGTCCAAAACGTGTATAATGTAAGGTTGATTCATTTGTCTTGTTTTCTATATAAGCTAAAATGATTTACATTTTCGTTCTGAAAATACTTCAGAGAAGAAAAAGCTTGTGAAATACATTGAATTTAATGGTATTATTTTTCTTGGTTAAATGCACAAATAAATTTTCGTAGCCGCTTCGGTTTCCAACTGATGTTTAATGCTGATTTCTTAAGTTAAATATGCCCATTGAACAATTGGAATCAATTTTACAACAAATATGATGTACTATTTGAAAAAGAAAAAACTACAGATATCTAACTGTAAGAACAAATTTATCGATTAAAATGCATTTCGAATACAAACCGTAATATTTTGATTAAAAAAAAATTCAGAATGCTTCTCTAAATTTAAAATCTCACTCCGATGAATAAATTGCATTTTGAATCCCTGAATTGCTAAATAAATTTCATAGTGACAGCTCATTAAAATATTTCTTAAATTTTAATAATATTTTAATGCATTATTCGCAACAGTATTTGAACATTTAAATGTTCCTTTTTGCGGATTATTTTGAGCTAAAACTTAAAAATGCATTTAAAATGTTGTCAATATTAGAATACAGAAGGTTAAAAGTATGATTAGTCTACACCATAAATTCTCATTTAAAACAGCAATTAAAGTGAAAACACTAACAATTTACTGGATATACAAAGTTCTGCATGTGAAGCGTTTTGTAAATGATCTCATTATTGAATAAAAATTCAAAGAACATATCGTCTGTTCAAAATTACAGCAAAGCTGAAAGAAATTGATTTTCAAGTTAAGACTAGCAAATGACATTTAAACTCGATTTCAACTGAAGAGGCAAAAAAGATTTAATCTTTCCATTCCTGAAGTAATACAGTCGAAATGGCCCGTTAAATTCTCTTTTTACCAGTTTAGTTTGAAACTTTTGCCCCTATAATTCTGAACAAGCAATTTATTTAGAAGCTAGTTAATGCGATAAAACAAAAGCTTTTTCGTCAAAACGTTGATATCTATAAAATGCATTTTAAACTACAAGAATTTCCTCCTGAACTTAAGAACTAAAGAACTAAAGATTTTCGAATATATTTTAGAAATTTAGGAGTCAAGAAATTTGAAACGTGAAATTAGATAGACTAGAATAATTTCAAAAATTTTATTAGATACCATTCAAAATTCACATAATAATATTTACACAAATATAATAGGCAATTCCAAATTTCTGAAGTCGATATTTTAGAAAATTTCGTTTAATAAAACTGAAGAAAAACAATGAAAATATTTTCTTTAAAAATTAATAAGTTAGTCTGAAAGATTTAAATATTTGAAAGTTACGACTTAATATTCTAAAGAACACTTATATTTTAACAGACTTCTATAAAAGAAAGAACGAAAATATTGTTCGAATTCAATAAGAAAGGTTCACAAAATTTGAACATGTTTTTTTTATGTGTTAAACAGGCACATAATTATTTAAAATCGGAATAAAACAAAAAAATGCAATTACAAATTTTGAACAGTAAACATTGCAACAATGTAGTTGCAATTTGAATAAATATTATCGAATTGCAAATAAAAGAAAAAGTACATAACATAACAGGTCATTGAAATAGTCAATTAAATTGCTAAATGATTGATTTGAATCAATCAAATTAACAATAAATTATTTTTATAACATTAACTAATGTACAAATCAAATATTGTCATAAGTCATTGCTAAAACGAAATGGGAAAACACTGTAGTTTATATTTTCCCTTAAAATATAGAGGAAATGCTACATATACTAATTCAGATCACAGAGTATGAAGAGGCATCTCCAATTTCAAAATGAACCATTTAAGGCAATGAAATAAAAGTTTTGATCCAATTGAGACTGGATGATGTACCTAAATGGGCAAGCACTGTCTCAAACAAGTTTTTAAACTACTTATCCATTTTCTGCCTTTGATTACAGATCAGAAATTCAGATTGTCACTACTCCGAGCAGTATATTTATTCCATAACATATTCATAGTATTTTACATGCTTCTTCAGCTCAGCATGTCGATATTCATGACCAGCTGCATGTTTACTTAAAGTATTGCGACTGAATACCTGACGTTCCAGTACGATGGGTTTAAACTCGCATATAATTAATATAGTAGACAATACTGTGGCGACAAAATTACACACCACTTATGTCTATTGTGACTTCCAAGGAGTATATTGTTCAAAGTGCACAGTAATTGTTATGATTTAGAGAGAAACGTCCAGAACAGAATTTCATCCGAAAATGGAAGCAGGAAACGCATGAGCAAGCTTGATTGCATAACACGAGATGTTAAAAATCTCAACGATCCGAAATTTAGAATAAAATTTCGAGTGAATAAGATTGTATTTCGAATATCAGATATTAAAGTATAAAAATTTCATGTTTCAATAATGCTGCAAATTATTCATATAAAAGTGAATATACAGCAACATGTGTTACATGAGTTAAAATGCGACTGAAATGGAGATAATGAACTAAATCAAAAAGTAAACAAATGAACCAAACTCAACTGCAAACGATCTGTTAGAAACCAAAGAGAATGAAAACCTTAAATTATACTGAATTTTCACCGCAAAAAAATGTAAGGAAATCAAGTTGAAAAATTGTAATCCAAATTATGAAACTGTTTATTATGGTTTTGATACTTCAGTATGTTCATTAACGACGTAAGTTTACGACGTAACACGACAAGTTTAAGACGTAAATTGTTGGGTACTGTCAAACGTTTTGTTCTCCAAGCTATGGGTCTGAAACAAGATCAATATCCAACATTATAAAGTAAAAAAATTATTTAATGTTCTTGAAATTTGGAATCCCTCATCCTCATTTTATTTGTTTCTCCAACAAGCCAAAAAGCTGATTAAACAAGTATATACTTTAAAGACCAGTAAGAAAGACAAAATTAATTACTCTGGAAGATCAGTTTGTGAGATTTTCATCATCCAGAATGTCAATGAAACCACACACGGAAAGAAATTAGGATTTCTATCCCTTTGCTTTCATTGATGAATAAGAGTTAAGAGTTCACATATTTGTCAATTTTTTGTAGGCAAGATGCCAGTCACTCAGTTGCCGATGCTCCAAACGACATTGTTTCTCGTCACTAATTTAAAACCGTTAAGTAATTTTTCTTCACCATATAGTGAATGATATCAGGGGTCTTATTCAGTATTGGAGTTAGAAGGAAACATTGAGATTTTAAATAAACTGGAACAATAGTTCAATAGAAACTGAAAATATTCGGAATAAGTTATAGAACCAATTAAGTTTGGCCTTATCTGTACTAGCTATAAATCGCTAACATTAAACGAGAGCTCTTGAGAGCATGGAGAGGTCACTAACCCATGATTCTCCAATGTTCTAGAGAAAAGGTTTTCTGAGGTTCAAAATCGGATATCTTGCTTGATTTGAAAATTCGCAAGCTTCACTTAAACTGAAAAGTTTTAAAGACATGCTATATGTTTGTAAATCCTTATTTTGAATTTTTATTCGCAAGATTAAATAACTATTTGAAGGAGCTTTAAAACCGAGAAGCAGACACCGAATCCCTGTCAGACGTATAAAACCAAATCCTAAATTTTTCTAAGCACAACCATTTGCTACTATGCTACAATCATTGCCATTACTCTCTTCACTTGTTGTGTTCAGATATTAAAAACCTTGTATTCTACAACTTGTTGACACTCTCCTTTTCAAATAGGCAATTCGGTTCAAAGTGTTGCAACTTCGGTGCAATTTGTCTTTGAAAGTGAACCTACGAAATTTTCAAGAACTATATTTTTAGTTATCCAACAATTAAAAGCCTGACTTTTTATTCAATACATCAAAACGGATATGCTTGAAACATATGCTTAACATCCTTGATGGCCAGTTGATGCCACTGATTTTTTTTGGAAATTCAAAAGCAGAAAAATAAGGAATTTTATTCATAAAATATTTCCTTTTGCTTCTCCGGGTTTTTTTTGCATAAAGCATATTCAAAATTAAATATTTCTTCAATAATGTTTTTACGACTATCTCCTATACTAATATCGACAATGGCATTTTGAAATTAAAACAGCATACAAAATTCCTTTATAGCCAGAGATTACACTGAATAACTAAACAAAGACTGACAGCGATTTGGCTGTATTTAGTTGTTCATTCATATTACAATATTATAATTTGCATAATTTAATTCTGATTGAATCATTTCATTCTGTATTTCTACACTGTCTCATATTAAACTAAAGTCGTTCCTTAATGGTAAATAACTTATTGCTTTTCTGATTACCTGCGAATATCAGAATTCGACAAAAAAGGCAACTAAAAAAGTGCAACAAGCAACATTGAATGCTACAAATCATACGATGAACAGGAAAGTTAAAGTGAACCGAGATTCTGAAGATGCAATTTCCTCCTCGTGCAAACTTCGTGACTGCAGACGTTGCGTCAAATATGTGTAACTTCCTTCCAAAAAGACTAGAGAACAATACAAATAAAACAATTTTTATGAGCTTAAGAAAGTCTTTAAAACGGACTTATGAAAGCTTAAAGTCAGCTATTTCAAGAATTAAATTTCTTTTTGTCATTATATTATGAAAATAGCTCTGAAAATAAGAAATTTATAGGAATTATAAATTTATTTTCTTTACCTACTGCAAGCCTTTTGATCATGGTGATCAGACATGATCAAAATAGATAGAATCGACTTGCCGGCAAAGTCGATTCAGCCCTATTTAACATACATAGTTCTAAAGAAATGAAATCGCCAAAATCTTACTCTAATTAAGAGATTAAAAATAAAAGTATGAATCAAATATGGCAAAATTAAAAAAATTCGGAATTTTGAGAAGTTAAATTTTAAAAAGATAACTCAGAGCCATTTATAAAAATATCGACAAAAAAACCAAATATTCATGAAAATTTGTCTCTCTTGGCTAAAACAGAATTTATCTTACCATCTTTCCAACTTACAAAAATCTGAATTATTTGTATTGTTTAGTTTTTTTAGATAGGAACTTACTGCTATTTGGTGCAGCAACTACAATGATAAAGTTTGTCAAAAGAGGAAGCTTCATCTTTCTAATTCCAATGCACTTTACACTTCTCCTGCGCACGGTGCGATTAGTAGATTCAAAAATGCCGATTGCATTTTTTCAGTGCCGTCTTGCAGAAATTCCATATTCATGCTAATAGTCTTAATAGAAAGTCAAAAGAGAATTAGATAAACCATTGAAAACGAGTAAAATTGGATGTGCTATAGATATGAAAAAGCAACATCAAAGCTTTAACATTTTCTATTTAATATTCCTGCAATGTTTAATGTAATGAATACAAATATATGAATTCACAATTTCCAAAGAAATTTATCTTAGTTGCCTTTGAAAACCTTCAATAAAGACATCTTAATATTCATAATTTAAGATTGTTTCAGCACTTCGGTTTTTATTGTAGACGTAATTTATGGGCAGGTTTCCGAATTATTGGAAGAATTATTATTAATCAGCTTTTACAACTAGAAAAATAATAAATATAACCTTTATAAATTTAATTGTCTGTTTACTTAAAGAGCCGTTTATTAAGCGCTGTTTTGAATCTAATTATCTATGCTTAATCTCTAACAGACTTTAAAGAATAGAGAAGTGTAAAGAAAGCTCACATTTCTAGGAAGATCGTATTAAAATCATTCTTAATTTTATCCATTGCGAATTAAATGTGCCTAGAAGATCAGCAAAAACAGAAAACAAAGTGTAGTTCAATTCAAGAAATTTCTTACTTAAACAAACTCAAAACTTCATATTTAACAGTTGTAATTTTAGAAAGATTTCCAAATGCAATATCCTAGCAGCTTAATGAAATTTATATTCCATCCAGGGTAAGTAAATTGCACGAGTTATTAACTTCAGTTTAAGACACATTTGGGCAATGCTGAATTCAAGATACTAATCAATTAGTGAACTTTGAATAAATTTATTACGGAAACTAACTTTAAAACAGCCAAACAATGTAAATACAACACACTAAAAGGAGATGTTTTTAAATTCCACTTCCCTTAAGAAAAACAATTTTCTCATTTGTTTTCACTGCAGGGACTTGCTTCCAGCATAATCACTCAAATTATGTAAATTGATAGACAAAGAAAAGTTTACCTTCAATAGAACCAATTGCCAAAACGTTTCCTTTTCTGTATCGTCTATCAAAACCTCTGCAAATGAAAAACTTGACAACACTGCTTTACTCTACACCTATGTATCTTCCTGTCCTACTTTATGAACTCGCGTATTGCAGACTGTTTACAATTAAACTGTCAAAGGCAAATCGTATCAGTTACTCCACCCAATATCCAAGATTTGATATTCCAGACAGTGTTCTGATGTACAACGCATTCTAGTGATGGATTCAAGCAATGATTTCCCAAATGGGAAATTTTCTACCTAAATTTTGGATAATTCTCTATATACATCCTAATTCAAAAACCAAGTTTCTTGGAGCTCTGAACTTTTTTTGTTGATTATCAAACATTGTTTACGAAGTGGATGGTAAATCAGCACAAACTCCAAAAGGTGAATGCATAAATGTGCGATATAAATGTTAAAGTGCATGTGCATAAGGTGCATAAATGTTAAAGTGCATGTTAAAAATGCATAAAATTGCGATATAAATGTTAAAGTAAAATGTTTCAAATCATTTAGGAGTTTCGCACTTTGCCTGTAATGTGTGCAATACTAACAATACTGCTGGTTATGCAGTGACCAAGTATTGTTCTTTGAATAGAGAATGGCAAGGTAAGGGATATTTCGCCCCATAACAATTGTTCATTGCAATAGCCATTCACAAGATAGTCAAGTGAAATGGTACCTTTCTAGATGGAATAAAAACCATAAAGGTGATAGACTTAAGTATAACTGCTTCTGTGCTCTCTTTGTGAAAAAAGGAATACTGGTTATTATATTAGTGGCATAAGATGCATTTACTTACCACTTGAATTATACTGAGCATTGAGAAATACATATTGAAAGATTAGGATGAAATTTGCTTCCACCCAAAGAGAATGCCAAAAATAACCTCAACATTAGGAAGTAGCCAGATGCCAATTTGGTAACATCCGAAATGCTAAAACTCCATTTTAGTACCCCCAAATTGCTGCAAAAATGTGATATTTATGCATTTGAAAAATTGTGATTCAGTATAGTTCGGAGTTGCGTATATTTCCATATACATTTCATTTATTTATTCGAAACTATGGCGAGTATTTAAATCACACCTTGGTTTACTAAGTCAATTTGTTTGTTAATATAAAAATGAAAATCCAATTTTTATTTTTGTTATCCTGTTTGATAGACTTTAAGCATCACATTAGCAAACTGCTAATATGATTCTCCAAACACAAAAATTGTTTTGATTTCTGATAGAGAAGTTCTTCAAAATTATGAATGGATTATTCGATTTTGGGATTAACTCCAGATTGAAAGCTTACGGCAATCTAATTTTGAGTGCATTTAAGGTATCCAGAATCCAAAATATCAGATTCGAAAATATCCACATGGCATTGAAAAAAAGACCAAGAGCACTTGTTCAACAAATGAATTTGTTAAAAGCTTCAAAAAGCATACCGAGAAAACAATAAAGGAATGACAGAAAATTCATACAAGAACAACTGGAATAAAATTTGTAAATTGTTCTATATGAAAAGTTTAATTATTTCGATTTCAAAATGAATAATGAGACTGCGAATTCATGAAAACAAAAGTCACTGTATTGTTCAGATTTGAATTAAATGTGTTTTCCTTTATTCACTCCTTGATTGGCTAGATGCTTGCTGAACTTGGCAAATGTCACTAATAATTGTATTTATTTGTAATAAAATTTATTGTATCCTTCAACTACTGTTATGGACATTGATGCATATAGTTCTTAACGGGTATCAACGCTATTTAAAGGATCTTCGAAAGATATGCAATTCAGGTTCTGAATTAAATATTAAAGTATTTAAAAAATATCCATTTACAATACAGTACAGTCTGTTTTCTTTTGTCTTTCTGCCTTCATGCGAGATTGAATTATACATCCAAAAATCATTGCAAAGTTCATATCATAACAAGTTAAATATATCTATTCTTGGAGTTATCACGATTTTATCTTGAGCGTTTACGACTTAAATTTGATGGCTCATAGAAAAGAAAATTCGAATAAAAATATTCGTGAATGTCACAAAAAAGAAACTCGAAAAGTTGTGGATTATAGAAAACATTCAATGTTGAGAGAGATTGAACATTGTAAAAATATCCAATAATACACGTTTATATTTATAATCGTAGACAAACATTTATTCCCAACTTAACAAATTACAGTAATAAACGAATAAAAATGCATCTAAATGAGGAAGTTATACTACTTGAGCGTCATGTCACAATAGGTAAAAAAGATGCCAAATAACATCATATAATCCAACAAAAGAAACATTAGCTGAATAGAAATTGCCATAAAAATGAAATTGTCAGAGCACGGAATTTAAGTCTGATGACAGGGTCAAGTTGTTTCGGAAATGACAGATTTCCTAAAAATATATTTCAAATCCACTTTGACTCTTGAATCTGAATCTTTTTCTTCAATTTAAATTGTATTTCATGAGGAATTTGAGCAAATTGAGAATATTTTTATGCATATAGGTGAAACAACGGCATACGACTGAGGGAAGTAAAATGGAATCTGGAAAGAACTGCAGGTGACATTTTTAAAATCAAGCCGAGGGGAATCATGGCATTGGTTTAAAAGCCTAGACATATCTTTGACATTTACAGAGCTTTAGACATGACCTTGGAGGCTGTTAATAAACGAATTTAGATCCTCTCAGAAAGCAAGAGTTCAATACAATACATAAAGGACTGGCCAAACATTCTTGACAAATTGGTATTATCTACCAAATAAATACATTCGTAATGACCAGGTAAATGAGCATATGGATCCTTTTTAATTGTGCTTCCACTGAAATGATATTGCAGATGCTTCAGCCAAGGAACGGAGCCTAAGTTCCAATCATCCCCTCTATAAAGATCCATGCCTTATTGAAACTAAAAACGAAATTGATTTTTCCAGAGCATGACTGGTATGCCGGTTGATGCGCAGGTTTGGTTCTGGTGTACACCAGTCCAAGGAATGTTCAAACGCTCATATCCAGACTAAGATCTGACCATATAAAAAAGTCTTCACCATAGGACAAAAGATGTACACCCCTTGACACTGCTCTGCAGAATAATCTCCCTTTTCTTACCATTGCATGTGATGGTGGCTCTACTAGGCAGCTTTTGAATGAGGGGGAGTCGGTTTACAATCTTGCCATGTGAAACCATTACTCGGATTTGGTTTGAATTGGAATTCAATTCAACAGAGCAACAACAGCCAACGTCTTCACTTTTATATTCATTATCCACTACTCAGATTGACTCTATCCGACACCTTTCAAAGTCGTAATATCTGTTCAGAACCTTCCATTTTATTTCACTCAAAAAATAATCAAAACAACCCATTTGGAATATTTCTTAAAAGGAAAATCTCAATATTTAAATATAATATAATAAAGTTTGCAAATTCAATATAAAAATATAATGCTAAATTTCAGAAAGATTTACGAATCGCTTGATATAAAATTTAATATTTTAAAGGGAAAGGGAAGTTGTAAAGAGTAAATTCCTTTCCATGCTTTCAATGTTCCGAGATACTGATAACTTTAAAACACTACGTATTCTACAAATTAGAATTTTGCATGATTTCTTATTGTCTGGTACCGCCAGAAAGATTTTGTTATAAGGGTTTTTCAAAATCTTCGAGGTTAAGATAAAGGATGTCGATTAAATTTATGGTCGAATTTCCCTTTTTGTAAATATCCATGATCTTTTTTGTTTGTAATATAATCATGATTCCTTTGCTTATACTTAGTGTCAATTCACTTAAGATCTCATTTTAAATGGGAACAATTCGATTTTAAGACACGAAAAATTAAAAACATTGCTTTCCTAAAAGAGATACATTCTCAAATATAAAATTGGCGCAAACTAAGCCCTTCTCCCCTTTCCTCCTTCTGACATTAAGAAGTTTTGATCCGGATGATGATCAGGCATCTTGATCAAAACTCGTTTCTTAAAATTTCAAAAGTCATTGATTGACTTGCCGGCAAAGCCAATCAATAGTCTTTTGACAGTTAATTTCTATCAGCACTTTTTGTACAGAAAACTTAATTTTACAAAGTTATTTTCATCTGCAAGAAATAGTCGAGAAACTCCTACGTTTCATGAAAACTAGTTTATATATAAAGTGTGTACCGCCAAAGTTAATTTTAATTCTAATCTATTCTTTTATCCTCAATACGATTTCTTCCGATTCAAAATTTCCTCTTAAATGAAAAACTGATATTAGCGATATCGGAACATGAAAATGATGGAAAGAACTTTTGCAACCTAAATACAAATACAATTTTTTAGAATTTCTTGTGAAGATTAGTAATAAATGCTTTAGGATAAGGGAAAGAAAAATTAAATACTAATTTTATATATTCCAAATGGATAATTCAATTATTTTTGAAGTTACGTAAAACAGAGTGTTCTTACACAGAAATTGCCTTAAAATTTGAAGCTTCGCATTTGAAATTTTAGAATATTATGTGTCGTAATGATAGAAGCCTGTTTACAAAGAAATGATTTCATCCAGATTTCTCGCCAGACTCGGTAAAGCTATTTAAGCTGAATATTTCGCTTCCTGGGGCAAGCAAGTTACAGGTTTATTTATAACCTCAAATCTAGATAGTATTCGATTGCAATCTTCAAAACTTTATTTCGGGCAATTTGACAAACAAAACAAACTTTGTTTTAGAATCTATTCCATTAAGAATTGATTATACTATGTTAATCACAAAGGGCTGGTACATCATTGTTAATGGCTTCCAAGTTGAGCAAACAAGACATTCCCAATAAAATTTATCGTCATCACTTAATCTGCAAATTTCTTCGATATATATATATGCTGTATATTATTGAAATTCAATTACTATTTCACAATTTATAAACAATTTATTGTTTTATCAACACTTCACTGAAATGACCACTGACTAGACAGCTGAATATTTTTGGAATTCTAAGATTTATAGCATTTTGTGCAAGAATTTAAGTTCTTGAAGCTAGTTTCCTTTTTATCATTACAATATAAAACTACATAGATGGAAATCTTGAATTTTTGCTGTTAAGCATTTACCAACAAAATATATTTATCTCTACATTCCACAATGTTTGGGACAGCAGGATTGTGTTTGCTCCTTAGACCAGTGTTTCTCAACCTTTTAGCATCCACGGCAAAATTTTCAATCATAATTTTCATCACCCCACCCCTCCCCATGGCATAAAATAAAATCTATACAATAATAATGTATTTTGAGTATTTTAACTCTGAAACTGCACTACAACCTTAATTTTAAACTTTACAAATTACCAAGAATACGGAAATTTATTGACATTTTGCAACACCGATCCTCAGCATTGAAAAAACAAGAATCCTATGCCTTTTTATTGCTCTTGCGTCCCGCCATGTCGGGCATTCTCATGGTTTCGCGAGAAGTTTCGATTTGTCTGGAATTTGTCTGGTCAACTTAAAAGTTAGTAGCGCGCGCAGATGTGAACAAACGTTTTCTCATAGGGAGAAGGAGAAAGTTCTATGACGTCAATTTCAATTCCAGATAATATCATTCGAATCGATCTTTCTATCGCATTGAATCTATTCTGAATGTGTATATTATATATATTTTCGTGTAATTGCAATTCACCGTATTAAATATTCACGGCAGTAGACTTATGCAGAATCATAGATAAATTTTTAAGCGGGCGTAACCGAGCATTAGACGATAGACAAGCATCAACAAGTACATAGACAAGCGTGGTTCTGAAAATAAAATCAAGAAAAGATTCTCAAGAATACTTAAATTTTGGTTTAACTAGTACTAAAGTAAATTAAGAAGAAAGGCCCCTTGTGTATCATTTGCTCAAAAATTTTGGCGGCAGACAGCATGAAACCTAATAAACGACATTTGGAAACGCTTCATGGTGAGTACGTAAACAAACCCAGAGAATTCTTCGCATTAAAATTAAAATCATATGAAAAGCAAAAATCATTGATTAAAAAAATTTGTCTGTGAATGAAAAAGCTTTAATTGCCTCTTACAAAGTTTCATATAAAACAGCTAGATGTAAAACGCCTCACACCATTGATGAAGAGCTTATTTTGCCAGCCACAATTGTGACAGTAGAAATTATGTTAGTAGATATTTTTGTAAAACAATTGCAGTCTATACCTCTTTCAAATGATACTGTTGCCCATCGAATTGCTGAAGATGTAGAGTGTCAGCTTTTGTCGAAGTTCCGTGACAAATTGTTTTCGATAAAACTCGAAGAGACAACAGATAGTAATAATTTCATCGCCTATGTTAGACTTTGTGATGATTTGTTAGTAGTAGAAGAATTACTTTTCTGCAAACTAAGAACTCAAAGCAACAGCACTCGCATTACTTGCTATCTTAAATGATTTTATGAACGAGGCAAGCATAAAATGGAAAAATTGCATCGGAATATGCACCGATAGTGCTCGTTCTATGCCCGTAAGATTCCAAAATATTCAAGCACTTGTGAAACAAAAATCGCCACAGTGCGTCTGGATACATTGCATGATCCACAGAGAAGCTTTGGCTTCCAAAGAAATGAGTCCTAGTTTGATTATTGTGTTAACTACGGTTGTAACCGTAGTAAATTATATAAAAATGAGACCCTTGAAATCAAGAATCTTTTCCGCACTTTGTAAAGACATGGGTGCAGTACATTCAGTGTTACTATTTTATTGCGAGGCAAGATCACGAGGGCAATTTTTGCCACGTGTTTATGAATTAAGAAAAGAAATCACCGTTTTCCCAGAAGAGGAAAACAGACCGGAAGCCGAGAATTTTCTTGATAGTTTATTTGTGATGAAATTGAGCTACATGGTCAGCATATTCGAGATATTAAATAACTTGAATCTTCAACTGCAAGGAGCAAATACACATATATTGGATACAAGTGATAAAGGTACAGCTTTTTGGAGGAAATTGGAATTGTGGAGCAGAAATTTAAAGCAAGAAAACTTAACAATGTTTGCAAATTTGAATTATTGTATTAAAACTTACAAGGCTGAAGAACAACAAGTAAAAGTTGTTTTTGTAACCACTGAAAATCCTTTAGCAATGCTAGCAAAGAATTTTAAAAAGTACTTTCTTGCTAATGACAAACTGATATCAAGTTACAAGTGGGTGAGGAATCCATTTCAAAATACTCTCGAAGGACTCTCTCAATTGAAGGGGAAGAATCCTTCATAGACTTCACGGCAAGCGGCGAAACCAAAAGTAAATTTAGTAATAAATCACTCTTAGAATTTTAGGCAGGAGTAGATGATGAGTTTTCTGCACTAAAAACAAGGACATTTCGCATTCTACTACCATTTTCAATATCTTATCTTTGTGAAACTGGATTTTTTGCAGTGGGTTCTTTGAAGACAAAATATTGATTTCAACTAAATATAGAAAATGAACCAAGAGCGTATATTTCTAATATTAAACCCTCCTTCGAAAACCGTTGCTCTGCAAGACAGGACCAAGGAAGTCAAATAATTTTTAAATTTGTTTTTAATTTAATAAGTCAATTATTAAATATGTCGAAATGTATTTTGTATGTGTGTGTGTGTGTGTGTGTGTGTGTGTGTGTGTGTGTGTGTGTGT
>JAPMOQ010039254.1:335561-346986 GCA_026543055.1 Argiope trifasciata
TGTGTGTGTGTGTGTGTGTGTGTGTGTGTGTGTGTGTGTGTGTGTGTTATTTCATTTCAGTCAATCATTTTTTTTAAAATAACATTTTCTCTTCGATATGCTCGTGCCCCCCCCCACTAGTGTGCTCTCGCCCCCCTAGGGGGGCGCGCCCCACAGGTTGAGAATCACTGCCTTAGACATCAAAGACTAAATGAATGGCTTCAAGATGAACATTATTTTTGTTTATATTCATGTTAGATATATAAGCAACAGAATGCGAAACGGTTACAAATGAAAACAGGCACCATATTGAAAGAATTTAATTCCAAACAAGGAAATCATGGATGTTTCTAATTATGCTTAAAAGAACTTTTGAGTAGATGGGAATGAGTATAAAATTTGCTACGCACCATAATTGCAAAAATTGCTAAGGATAAATTGTCAGACAATACAATATGTATAGTATTCTTGAGTGTTAGAAAATAAGTCTTCCATTCTATAGATATATTTTTAAGTACAAGAATTTAATAAAATTATAGAGAAGAATTACGCCAAAAAATACTTATAAACTGCTTCCAGAAACTGAAGATTAAACAGAAATAAATTTATATCAGTAAAAGTGTGTGCTATTGCACATATCGAGTTACTTTCATGTAATTAACTTCGGTTTGAATAAATAAGAATCTTTTGCAAGATTTTTGGATGTCACTACCAGCATAATATTTGGAGACTGACGCTTCCCTTCAAACAGAAGGTTAAATGATGAGAATTACACTGGAATTCTCTGTATCTCTTCTCAAATTTCATATTACCTCGAAGGATACAACTAACAAACTACTTGGAGAAATATCGTTTCAGAGTTTGCAGTAGACTTTTGTTCAAGGTTTATTCCCCGATCCAACAGCCTCCACTTTTAAAGAGGCTTCATTTTTGCATCCAAGTGATAGCCACAAATGCCTTTAGCTTGATAGATTTTATACAAGATGTTGTTTCAACCTTCTCAAACAGTTTAATCACCAAAGTCATACTTGAATTTCTTTCATTATACTTCCAGGAAAATGGAATCATGATTAGTGCCATGCAACGATTATTTAAAAAAAGAATTCCAAGACCGAAATGATCCACGTATTTTAGGAAGTTCAGCAGAATTGAAATGTTACCGAATAATAAAATGAATTGCTAACTACAAAGTTACCAGACATTTAAAAGATAAATTGTTTTGAAAGGTCACATTTTTTTCAAATCAAGAATATATTTGATGGCAGGAGCTCCATTTTTATAATCACAAGCATAAACAGATTGAATGCAAGGTTGCGAAAGAACTCCAATAAAAGGATTTCCCAACTTTTCAGAAAAGTATGAAATCCAATAAAAGCTGATCTTCAGTTAAGTACCATTAAGGTTTTAACCTTAATTACAGTTGCATGTATGAAGTATATACCTTGCACACATGAACTGTAATTCAGCTCTTAAAAACTGCTGCCAATAATCCTTACAAAAAGTTAACCTAAAGACAATCTGTTTATTAAGCAAAAAATTATAGCAATTTCTGAACAAAGGATACAATATAGAAAAATGGGCGATGCACTAATTTTTCCTCTGCTGATATAGAGCCTGTATGGAAAGTTTTTGCAGGTGATTATTAAACAAGAATGAGAAATACAGGTAAAATATTTGTACAAAAAGTAGATTACATTTGATTTACAAATATATAAAAGCCCAGCTGATGATAATTTGAGATAATTTGCATAACAATATATTTAAAAGTATTAATTTGAATTCATATCTATATAAAAACTACCTTGATATTGAGTATCTACAAAGTCAAAATTTACAACTGCTTATAGGAACATGCATCGTATGTTGTTGCTGTTGCATATAGACCTTTACAAGAACACGGACAGATTCGTCAGTGATTTAAGCAGAGTGAGCATCTCTTGTTTTTTCAACAGGCGCCAACTAGGGCAGGAGTACGACTTAGCTACATCATGTGCCACATTCGCTTGTACAGCCCCTTTTTACAGAGGCACATTCACACCTCACAATACAGAAGAACCCTGCAAGAACTGGGACTCAAAACCGAGAATCACCGATCAGGAGGAAGCAGGCACGTCTTCCTTCTGAAGGCATAGGGGTAGTACCAGCATGTTCTAAAATTGCTAATGTACATATATTTGTAATATCTTACATTTCTCAATCTCAACAGGCAGCTCCTTAACAACTGCACTTTTCAGTAAAGCATCACCCAGGTTTTGTGTTAAATATCGGAAGTTCAAACTGATATTTTGTCAACATATAAGGGAGAGAATTTAACGACAGACGAGAATGAAATTCTCATCATATACAGAATGAAACATTTTTAAGTACTTTACCAAGAATTGTCGACGAAGCACTGAATCATTCGAATAGAAGTGTTTCACTTTCAAAGCATTAATAAGTTATGTTCCAGATGTTGCGTTAAAGGTTACATTGAACTAATTGGACTAATTAACTTTGACTCATTTGCTTTGAAAATAATTAAAAGCAACAGTTTAAATTAGAATAGTAGTTCACCAGCCAACTGATTGCAGAGAGATGATAAATGTAAAAGGTTAAGAATTCTAGTCAGTATTTTAAAATGCATCCAGTGAAATCTTTCCGAATGCTGTTCGAAATTATTTTAAGAATTATTTGAATTCGGAATACGCATCATTAGGACTCAAGTACTTTTATCTTCATGCTTTTGAATATTATCCACACTCACGAAAAATAGGCGTCCTCAAGCACTTAAGTATAGTCTTAAACATTTTGAAGATGCTTTTCTCAAGCAATGAAAATAATTGTATTGTCTGGTAGAGTTTTAAGTTTGGAAAGATGACCATTTTAGAGTTTTAATATACTGACATTTGACTTTTAATGGCACCATTGATTATTGAAAAGAATATTTTCCAGAAGTTGTTTCATTTTAAGTTCACAAATCGCAATAAAACTACATTATTGCAAGTTATTCTACAGACTGAGACTGGAGTGTTTCGCATTAAAATAAGGAATGCATTCGAACTATAGAATGTTATCAACATGCTAAATATCAAGGTATATAAAGGCTCTAGGCTTACCAAGACATTTAAAAATATATTAATAACGGAATTAAGATGCAAGGCATCCTGTAAGTCTTATTCCAAAGCAGTGAATTGTTCCCAAAATCCAACAATTAGAAAAAAAAATTTGTATCAACATTTTCATAATCCAGGAAAGAATTGAAAGCAAGCAAGATGGGAATCTTTAGATAAACCATTTAGTTTTCAGACCAGATGCCAAAAAGGTTTTCTAAGATTAGAATCTAGTTTTTTTTTTGTGTGTGTTTAGTACGAAAGCCATATTTGGCTAAGCTGCACCACATTTAATCGGAGACTAGAATATGTACCGGAAAGAATGATCGAACTCGAATTAATTTTAAAAAATGATATAAAGGGGATGCAATAAGTTTGATATTGTTGCAAATGAATATTTAAAAAATTTCATTTTTATATGTTTCCTAATTATACCGCCAGTGAGCTATATTTCAAGTTGACTTCGCTTTCAAAATATAAATGACTTTATATAGACATATATAAGAATGCAATATAAAAAATCCATCTATTCTCGCATCTTGTTGCAAGAAATGAGATTTGTAAATAGCAATAGTAGCAATAATAGCAATTTTTAACAGTATTTGCTTGATTTTACATTTAAGCATGCCTTATAAAACATGCATTAAATGTTAATGACAGATGAATTTCAAACATTGGACATTTATTAAGCTAATGTTTATTAATTGTAATAGACATTAATTTTTTTCATAGAAAAACTATACATGATTTCAAAGAAATACTTTATACCTGTTTGAAATTTGATTTTATTTGTCCTAAATTTTTAGAAGCCTAGAATGAAAGTTTTGGCTACACTGCGCCTTCTAATTATCAGTCTCAAACATTAAGATTTAGATGATACTCTATTCTTAAAGATTGTGAGGTGTTCTATGTACACGATTCTTAATTTTCAGTTATTTGCCTGAAATCTAAATTTAAGTTAATGTTTTGCTAAGTCTAAATTAAATGGTAATTTAATTTTGCCTAAACTAATTTAAGTTTGTTAATACGATATTTATTACGAGATAAATTTTCTGAATTGCGGATTGAACTAAATATTTTCGTAGAATTTAATCTAAAAGCACAAGTTAAGCTTCCTTATACCCCTCCCATTAATCCTCATTTTTCCAACCTAATCTATAGGATAAGTTAATATATTTAGTTCTAAGTATTAATGTTAGTATAGTTATTCCTAGAATTATTCCCAATTGTCCTTGTACTAAAGCGACCACCCCTTGAACCAGCCGGCTGGCATTCCCTCCTCGAACTGGAGTAAGGGCTACATCTCCTCTACGCCTTCCCCTTCCCCTCCATCCTATTTACCTAACCTATAAACGCGCACCTTTCATAAAGAAGCTTAGCTTTGTGCTTTTGATGTTGAAACGCGAAGCCAAAATTATATTCTAAGCTATTCCGAATTCCTGCAGTTTAGATGTTTATCCGATATTTATCGAGATCAATTAAAAATTCATTACCGATTATAATATTTTTAGACGCGAATTAAACTGGTATATCAAGTTCAGAAATTCTAAGCCACAAAACCTCTAAATAGCAATGTTTGATACTGAATACTCAGTTGGCACAGTTTCACCAAGTTTTATCCTCAAAACTATCATGTTGGTGATTGTTCCCATGCCAGAGTTTCATTTTGACAGTCAAAGAAATAGTTTTATAATATGCCATTTTGGTACATTAACCAAATTTTGACTGCCCTTCATTTTTTTATTCCAATTACGCTGATGAAATTACAGATTATCCAACACTGAAGCATTCAAGAATAAATTTTTTGTGACATGAAACTCAGAATGTGTCACGCAAAAATTGGAAATTATAAATATGATTGTCATAACGCTTTCAAATATATATGATCTTAAAATAACCGACTGAGCCAATAATTCTAACAATCATTAATGTTAATAGATGTTTTTATAGGGATGGGATATAACTATACATCTTATAGAGAAGGAATTTCTTAATGATATCTTATGAAAACCAAAGTTTGAATGCAAAACTGACAATGAATCAAGAAAGTTTAGTCCTTGAAATATTTGAAACAGAAAGTATGCGATGTAATAAAGGTAGAAAATATGTGAAGATCCATTTAAGAAAAATTATGTTCATAATTCAGACATTAAAATCCTGACTATGCAATATGTATAGCTTAGTTTAATTTCGGTACATTAACGCCCCGTTCTAAAACAGCACCAAGAGAATTTTGGGAGCGATTTCATAATTTGGGATCATGCTCAAATGAAGAGGACGGCACCCGATCTGGTATCTCACTATTCTTCCATACCACAAAACAGCGGAAGGACATTTGGTTTCGTTGGATTTAATTAGCACCAGACCTCCTACTCGGTTCTTCTGTGGAATCGAGTCTTGAACCTTAATTCTTCCAATTACGAAGCCAAGACCTTACTACCAAATCACTTCATCCCTATTATGTGAAATGAATGCTGGTTTTATTTTCAAACAGCCAAACCAATAGATACTTCATAAAAGCAAATCTAGCATCAAAAGCTGGAGACTACATGGAGGAATACTAAAATTTACAATATTATAAACTAGACAAAGTGATAAAAGTATCAAACATGGAAGGAACTAAACAAAGGCAAGGACAACATAGATTACGATGTATCTATGAAGAATTCAGTGTATTTCAGCTGATAGTGAGAGAATTTGACACCCAGACAAAACATTTGAGGCCAATAAATGAAAGACACGTCTACTTTAAAGCATTCTAAACTTAGATGAGTGCGCTGAAAATGATTTAAAAAGTGAAGGATGCCCCTATCAACATCAAAAACAGAATAACGTTTTAATGTATGAAGTCCCGATAAGTTCAATAAGGAACATTAACTTCAGATCATTAGCAAGTAGTGAATAAATTCCTTCAAAGTTTCGGCTGTGTTTACACAAGTTGAGATGCAGAAATTATAATTTGAACAATCAGTTTTTGTCGGTTGCTTTTAGGTTAAATGCATGAAAGTTAAAGACGTTTAAGACTTCTAGCTCATTAAGTGAAAAATCTCTGAATTTTAAACCAAATTTTCAATTTAGTAATTCATATTTCAGTTTACGTGCATAATCTCTGAGATATCCGAATACTTTGTTATTACATCAAACTGCTGGTGAAGTAAATTTAAACAGATTCAAAACATTTCAATCTTAAAATTAATTTAAGCAATATCACCCAGATGAGACTGTATGGTTCAATTCACAGCAAATCTGTTGAGTCGCCCTGTCATCAACACAACTTCTGCAGTTTATTACAAGTGGTGTGCAGCAAAACAGCCATCAAATGCCAGTCGACGCTTTACGAAGCTCTTATGAAGCAGGAATATGCAATCCTCTGGCATAGCTCGATTAGTACACAAGGGGAATTTTGTCCGCCATTATGTAGCTTCCTTAGCAGTAACGAAGAATTTCCCTTCGAAGATATCCTGAAAGGCATTGGAATCCAGATTATGAATTTAAGATCAACTAGCTTTATTAATAGATAAAAAATTATATTCGAAAAAAAGATAAAATTCTGTGAAAAATGAATTGAATTTAATTTATTGAACAATAAGTACGAGACTTTCTAAAAATGCTGAATGTAGCTCATGAGAGCAAGATAGATGTAATTAGGAATAATTAGTGTAGTTAAAATTTATTCTTAGCTATAGTAACGCTATTGCTCAGGATTTAGAAAATAGAACTCATTAAACTGCGAATGAATCTTAAATTAGTGAACTTGTAATCAAAATTATAAATGGGGATACATTTTATATTCGCCAGCAAGATTTTAAATTTAGTGCATCCTATTGAACTTTTAAACTAAACAGTAAATTAATGTAAATAAACAAATTGTTATTTTAACTTTCTTTAGAATAAAAATCTAAATATAATATTTTGGTCATTGAAATTTTTGCCATCTCAATGAGATACCGATTGAAGATTACGCCGTAATCTAGAATGTAGTGACTTTTACTGCAATATTAGTAGATTAATTTAGCATTTAATAATCGAATTAAATTTTAGTTGCTTTAAGTTCTTAATCACATTCAAAAGCCTTTCTAGATATTTCTAAATTCAATTTTAAAATTTGTTATTGACGTTATTTTATAAAAATAAGAGTTTCCCGTAAAGTGGCTTGTTAAACTAACAAATACAAAGCATTCTTGAAATTAGAGTCGTCTGACTGAATAAATTGCAAAAGGAATTACGAATTTATCTTTTGATTTTGATCATCATTTCTCGCAACATATCGGGTTTTATATAATCTCACAAATACAGACGTGAAGGTTCCTATTCAATAAAATCACATTTAGATGTTTTGATACAGTGATTTATTTTGCATTAACCCTGCACCGGTCGCGCTCTATAAAGTCACGTAAAAGGTCGCGCTGATTACAATTGTAGCCCATTTTCAAATCAAAGTAAAACTCCAAAATAATTAATCAGCATTCTTTAACTTTAAACATAACAAGGCACTTAATTATTCTTTAAACATCAAGCTCACTTAAAGTTAGTATTGTAATCCACGCGACCTGTGCAGGGTTAATGGATTAATCGAGATGCAAGTAGGAGAGTTTTCCTAACTTTTATAATTTCTTCACTGTAAGGAATGATACAATTCCATTTTCTAAATTCTACCACTTTATCTTAGGTAAAATCTATACATCTTTAATTCAGAGCGTAAAGTTTTAAAATGTTTGATTTGCTATGTAGAAATGCTGCATTTGCAAAATTGGGAGTTTCAAAGTCAATTCTGAGTTGCCAATGCTACCATAAGGGGTTTGTCAATAGGGAAAAATGTATTAAACATTTAAATATTTAAGTTTGCAAAGTCTGTGCAAAATGGGGGATGCATCATGGATAAAGACGTTTCGGAATCTTTCTATTCATGCGATCCAAATCTATGCTCGTGTGATCAAGCAACACAAAAGCAAGACGAAATCGCAAAATAATTTGTTCAGTGTTTTTGACAAAAATAAATTTTGAAGCAGCAATGGTTTCATGATTTTAAAATTTTACTTACAATCTTGCATCTTGCTTGCATCTTGATGGAATTGCGATACTCTATACATATTCAGTAAGTGTTGGTTGCTTTGTTTAGCAAATCAAATTATGCCATCTCTGTTCTTTGATAACGTGCTTGCGTAACAATGTAGTCAGGATGAATTTCATATAATAGCTTTTTCTATGTTTCAATGCACCAGTATGCATGGATGGAAAAATCGACTGGAAATCATCTGTAAAAAAGCAAAATTATTTTAAGTAATTTTAACTAGAAAAAAATTGTTCATTTAAAGCTAGCCAATTTATTATTTATCTCTATATAAATTATGATTTCGACGAAATGTGAGACTAATATGTAAATATATAAAAATTGAATATTTCGTCTCAAAAACATTAAACCTTTGTCCTCGAAAGGCGATTCACTCAACACACGATTTAATGCCACAACTTGAGGAGCGACTCACTTTGATGTGGAAATTCGATGCGCGGCAATAACTTGTTTTAAAATATTTGCACTGGTTTGAAATGCTACCTGTAGGCTTAATGATTAATAAAGTACATGAATAAAGAAGTTTTATATGCTAAGGTGTTTGTAATTATTTTAAGTTAAACATAAGAAAAGTATAAAAGAATAAACTAAGAAGGCTATAAAACGTCTTGATTTGTTGGTTCATTTTGAGTATGAGAGATTAAATTTTGAAAATAACTGTATTAAATTAAACTTGAAAGTGTACAACTTCCCGAATACCATATTTTAAGCAGAAGGAGCAGAAACAGAGTGGCACGGATTCACAAAATGCGGAAATATTCGTTTAAGTGCAACTTGTAGACAAAGCGATACGAAATTACGGCATGAAAAATAACAAAAAAATTAGATAAGACGAGTTGCAAATTTGACAAAGAATTTTTTTTATGCGAAATAAATTTTATTTAATCAGTCTTCATTATTATATTTAACACGCATTTTTAAAAAGGAGGAAAAATGCAAATTGCAAGACATGTAGCTTTGCTTTTGTCAATCTAACAATTTTCTTTTTAAATACCGATGTACTGTATTCACATTTGCATTTAAATATGCAGCTAAAATTTTATGTACATTGAAGAATTTAGTTAGATTAAATCCCGTTTTCATACTGAAAGAATTGCAAAAATTAGTCATTTTCAATACAAAATTGCGCAATCACAATCCAAAGAGCTTGAACATTTTAGGAAACTATGCATTCAGCTGCCGTCACACCCAAGAGTTTTTGAACAAGTTGTTAATATTACTTATCTAATTATAGGATGTAATAAGAAACTAAGCTTTGCACTATATTATTCACAAACTAAGTTGTTAATTAAGCTTAATAGCAACACTGTATATAATTTTTTGCGAAAGCATGTAAATTCAAAACATACCACTCAGACGTTCTTTCAGAACTTAAGAATAAATGTAGAAAACAAATTTTATTATACAACTGAGTTAAATGTCAATGTTATGCCATCATATTTGGCAATAGTTTTTCTAAAGAATTTACGTGAGAATAATTCTTGTCATAATTGGCATGAGTTTGCTTGAAAAACAGTTGAAAATTACAAACTTTCATCGATTGCTATCTACTTTAAAATCGTACTAATTCCCGAAATTATACAGCCGAAAAAACTCTTTAGAGTTCCATTTTCACCAAAAGTGCTATAGAACAAATAACCGATAAAGAACCTTCGCATATTTTACAGTGGTGCTGTTTTTATATTTGCATTAACTTAGCAATTGAAAAATTAAGCATCTTAAGACCCTTTACCTTAGCTTTACAAAGTTCTATAAATTAAGATTTCATTCTCAGTCATTGCATTTGGAATATGGAAATTAATGGGAAATATATGGAAATTGCAGTACGTAAAATTGTAACACCTCCGAATGAAGATACGCCATTTTGTTATATGGAAACTAATATCGATGATGCTGAATAATTTCTTTTAAATTTAAATAAAAAGTTAAAACTTTTAAGCCTAAATTCTATTCAGAGATATCGAAGATTTAAGTTCTATAAAATTGTGTTTATTGAAATGTAACTGAATATATCATACAACTCTATTTTCATACATTAAATTAATTTTCTTTGACCACAAATATATTCTTATACAGTAAATTTACGGATAACTTAAAACCATTTCAAAATGTTAACAATTATTCTATCAGACAAATTGATTTCCATTAATAGTTTTTAAAAATTTTCAGAACTGCGTATAAACTAAAAGATTCGTTATAATCCTCAACTTTATAAATTACACATAACAGGGGAAAGAAAATTATGTTCCACATTTATATTAGTTTATAGTTCCTAAAACTTTTCTCGGCAGTTTAATTTGAAAAATTATAAACAAGACGACAATTTTAGATTTAACACGTTCAATTTCAATAGTTTAAGCCACTGTCGGTCTCGACTCTAATAGAGGAGCATACAGTTTGCACTGGGTTGATCATTTTAATAAATTTATAATTTGGATTCTTATCAATCTCATTTTTATTAGAAAAACTTTGATACAAATTAAGAAATGGCATTGTATAAAATTTCAGCTAAACATATTTTCGCCGTATGTAAACTAGAGTACACAGTACCATCGATAAATTAGTATCTTTTTGTGGTGATAACGGTCCACCATTACGGAGAGTGGATTTTGTTATGAAAAATCATTGGAAAATTCTTAATGTTTGGCATGATTTATTCACAATGATTTAAAAAACTTTTACTGCATACTTTAGTTTCATAATAGCCATTCAAAAATGAAAGCAGTCATTACAAATGTAGAGTTAATAATTCGTTTCAATTTATTAATAAAATCACCTTAAAACATACCTCTATATTTCAAATTTTAAGCTCGGCAATCCATATATTCACAAAAATTTAAATGTACAGATCATTGTTAAAGTAGTTCACAGAAGTCGCTTTTATTACTCTTTAAGGAGATTCAATCCTTCCAATTAAAGCACGTTATTAGTCTTTTCGAAACACATTACGATAATTCAAGATTAGGTATTCTCATCTAAGATGAAAATTCCGAGCATTCACCAAATGCAGAGGTTTTATACTTGATGAATAGATTCAAATTCTGCTCTAGTTTCTTTTACATGTCTCCCGAACGGCACGTTTTAATTGGAAGGATTTTCCATCCCTCATAAATTATTTTGTATCACTCAATGTTTTCAAATCGAATGAAAATAATTGAATCAAAAGTTAAAGAAAAGCAGTCAAGATAATTTAAATTTGTTTCTTTTTAATCTGACCTAATGTGCTAAAAAATTAATTGGTTCAATTTTTTTCTGTTTTTATTTGTTTGTCATTTAAGGAAGAAAA
>JAPMOQ010039254.1:406986-459336 GCA_026543055.1 Argiope trifasciata
TTTTTTTTATAGATTTTCTTTTCTCTTTTCTTAGGGCGAGAGAGAGCGAGGCCCGTCCTCTAATGTCCTCAAAACACTTACTTTTATTGGACGTCCCAATATGCTGCGCACGAATTGCGCAGACCCTGTTTATACAATACATTTGCATATCAGCCTAATAAAAAGAGCCCAGCTTTCGCTACAAGTAGTCGAAGAAAGAAGAGCAGTTTAAACTGAATGGATGAAACTATTCAGCATAATGGGGGAGTCAAGAATATTCGTTCGGAGGGGTTGGAAATAACTGAGAGAAAATACTACACAGTATATATGCAGTCGAATTCGGGAATGGCAGATCGGCTACGATTATACTATTCTAGGAAAAAATTCCTTTGGGAACGTAGACTTTGAAGGCTGAAGTCTTCGAATAACTTTCTTTGTTCAATAAGTTTAAAATATGATGATGAAGGTTGGAGGTTTTCTTTCCTTGTTATTTTAAGACGATGTGTCTTCCGCCATAACTAGATGCCTTCTTTTTATTATGATGCAGGCTTTCTTTATGACAAAGCAGGGCTTGTATGTTTGGGAAATCCGTTTTTATATCGCTAAAGTTTAATTTTCTATTCTTTGGAAAAAGCTCTTTTATTATACCATGGAGGATTGGAGAGAATTAAATATTTTATTAATGTCGAAAAAGAAAACGCAAAGTGAATTGAAGTAAAGGAAGCTTATAGGTTAAAAAAATGAACCGAGTTGCTTTTTTGTTTTTATTCCGCCCTGAAACTAATTCGATGCATGGAAATGGAGAATAATTTATTTTCAGGAAAAAATATCGCAGTTTAGTAGCAGACAAAATCTAAATGATGCAATTTAGCTTTAGTTTGTTTTTTCTGGTTTATCGAAGTATTTTTTAAACAAAATATAAGGCTTTAGAAGATGCATTCAGTCTACAATGAATATTTAACTTTATGACTTGATTTTTTTTTACTACTTTTTAAAAACTGATAGACATTTTTCATGCGGATCTCTTGAATAGATTTTTAAAAATAAAATTCTTAAACATTGAAATTTAATTCGTTAATATTATTATTTTTTTTTAAAAAAATTGCCTTATTTAGTAAGCGAAGGAATAGATAATAATGGATACGGAATGAATATTTTTTTCTAAGTATGAGCTTTCCTTAAAAAAATTAGGTTATACATTATAAGAATAAAATGAAATAATGATTGAAAATAATGATGCAGAAAAAAGAATGAGTTTCTAAATGATACTAGTTAAAAATGTAAATTCAACTACTTAATTTACATAACAAAAATATTTTGTAATTTTACCATAAACACTGAAACTGTATATAGAGTAGTAAGTAGTATAAAGTGTTATTTCTGAGTACAGTAAATGCTGTTTCTGATTGCTGTTCTTTTTTTGCCAAGCTGTTTGCCAATTTTCGAATTCTATCGCATTTCCACGATACTGGTATTGAATAACTGTATAGAGATAAATGGTAATCAATTTAGCCATTCAATATGTAATTTACAGCAAGAAATATAAAGACATACTGAATGTAACGAAATATTACTAAACGCACATGAGAAGAAGATACCACATTCATTAACATTTTCACTAGAAGTTCATCAAATAAAAAAAAGTAATTATCAGAAATAATTTTGTCTAAATTGTATGTATATGTACTAACAGTCAATCACAACATAAAGAGATATACTATATTACGTTACTATAAGAAAGAGCAGAGTAAACATTGTATTCTAGTAAATATAAAACTCTCAAAAATATATCTCTTGCAATGCAAATTGTATTATGTGCATTACAAAATGACCATTAACCGATTTGATTTTGTATACAATTCTAAGTTAGCAATTAAGCTAAGTTACAATACTAACTTAGATTTTTAGAATATAGAGAAAGATGCAAAACAATTAAATACCTCTGATATTTGAACCTATTTAGACATTTGTCTAAAACTGTGAATTGCTAATTTATTAGCATTTTAATGGTGACATTATTATTACATTATTCCTTATTACAAAGAGAAAAAAGTACTTTATACTTTATTATAATAGGCATTAACATGATAAAAATACATTATTATTAATGACAATTCACGATAATCCAGATTAGATTTTTAAAATATTTAAAATTCAATTATATTATTTTTAAAAAATGAAATTCTTGAATCTTTTGTAGATTAAAGCTAATCATTAATTTTATTTCTTGATGATTTACACCTATTTTTTGAGCAGTGGGGACTATGTAGTTTTGATTTTATCTCACAATTTTAAGGAACAGTCTGGGCCACGGTGGCCTGGTGGTAAGTTCTCGGTTTCGGAACCGGAGGGTTTCAGGTTCGAGACTCGATTCCACCGAAGATCCGTCGTGTGAGAGGGTCTCTTGCACGTTAAATGTGTCAGACCAAACGTCCTCCCACTGGTGTGGTGTGGTGTGGTGAGGGGGGTGCCAGTTCAGGTATCGTCCTCGTCATCTGATCTTGGTTCGCAATTACAAGGTCCGTCCCAAAATAGCCCTCGTGTTGCTTTAAACGGGACGTTAATATAACCAAACCAAACCTTAAGGAACAGTCTAATGACAAGTGACATCATCAATAATAAGGATGATATTCTTGTTGACTTAGGCATCAAAATACCAAGCACCCATATCATTTCAGCTTGTGAATACAGTAATAATATTTAATATTTATAAAATCCACGTGCATGAAATATCTTCAGTGGAATTCGACCGAAACCATACAAACCTTTAGTGATATATTTAACATGTACCACCATTTTTTCAGTTACATGGAAGAACAAATGAGGCTTAGATACTCCAAATACTTGTCTTTTAAGAAACTATTTATCGTCTTAATAAAAGTAGAGGTTTCATGCCCCCCACCTAAAATTAAATAAGACGAGTGGAAAAATATACCGTTTACCCATTTCTATTTACAATTATTAAGATATAAATGACAACAGGAACAAAAAAAAATTATAATATCTGGCTATTGTGGCTCCCGATCACTGATGTTGTACTCATGGTGTTAGCAAATATAGATTAAAATTGTTAAATGGTATGAAAGCCCACAAAATTCAAACTTAGTTTTGTTAGTTTAAAGTGTCAAATAAACATTTCTAACATTAATAGTTTCAAGTAGCTTTCTAGAGAGCTTATTACTTTGGTTTTTGGTTACCAAGTGTGTTAATAAATTTTTTCTAATTTTCGAAAAAAAAAATTCTGATGTTTATAGAGTTGAGCACATTTAACTTTAAATTTTATAAAAGAGAACTCATCGATTCAAATTAATTATCTCTACCCATTTGGATACTTCAGTGTCCTTTGCTTCATTTATCCTCATTAGAAGATAATACATATTTGAGATTGTTCTTAAGGAAATTCAAACAGCTTTGAGAAGTAAAGCAAACCCACAATCTACTTTTTTCTTCTTCTTAGATCTTTGTTGCTCTTTTTTCTTAGACAATAACTCCTTATCCTTATCCTTCTCAGAAGTACAATTCCAGAATTTCTTCTCAAAGGACAAATGAACTTTTTGGACCAGCTGACCTCGTTAATGGCCAAAGGACGGACACTCGCAGGTCAGCCTTTGCGGAGTGTGTTCAGCGATTTCGAGAACAAATTGACAGAAGCCCAGCAGAATACACCGCGGTCAATCCTCCTTAATGAATGTTTGTGTTCCTCTCTTTAGTCCCTATCGTCTGCCATACCCCCACCATCCTCCAACATCTATATCCACCCCTTGGTGCACCCCTTTTCTCTAAAAGGTATGGAGGAGATCTAATCCTCTTCAAACTTTTCTGTACGAAAGAAGGTAATCCTTTTTAGGTCTGATGCGATGTTCTTGTCAGCGTCGTCTTTTCAGATTCTTGATGTGTTACACCAGTTAGCTGGAGCTCTAAGAATTGAAATAACAGAAAGAAAAAATAGTAAAAATCTTGTCAATTTTTTTGTTTACTCAGCTTGACATTTTCCCGTACCGATTTCTTTTTTTTTTTCTTTATTGCTAATGGTTCAAACCTTCAACTAAGTAAGAGTGGTATTAAATTGTCTGCGTTTCAGAACTGTCTGGGATGTTAAAACTGTTTCTGATCTTGAGTTGAAAAAAGTAGAGGAAGATCCTAGCCTTCAAAGGTGAATTTATATCTGAGGGAATTTGTAGTATTTAATTGGCTATGTACAATGTTAATAAAATGTCTGAAGTATGGATAGCTATAATTATCTAATGATAACAAAAATTATAAGAATTGCATATTTACTTTCAGTTCCTGAAAAATAAATGTATTTCAAATGGATCATTTTAAAGTAAAAGTTTATTTCTTCCTTTATTTCTTGGAATATTTCTGCTTATGAAGATTTTCCTTTTAAAAATTATTTTTTAAATTACAATACTTCTCTTATTATTGAAAACTGTACTGACAACATGTTAGAGAGGGACTATGTCTCCAAATTTATATTTAAGATAAAATCTCTTTATTTTCTTCTTACACTGTAGAATAATCCAATTATTTTAAACTAAAAGTATTGAATGCTTTTTAGATCGGTAAGAAGCTAATAATAAGTATCTATATGAAAGAAAGAAGGCATCCTGGCATAGGGGTAGCGTACCTTCCTCGTGATCTAGGCATTCCGGGTTGGAGTCCCGATTAGGACATAGTTGTTATTCTGTGTTCTATCTGTGAGTAGTGTGATTGTGCCCCCTATAAAAAGGGGTTGTGCAAGCGAATGTGAAGCCTGAAGTTGCTAAGTCATACTCTTGGTCCTAGTAGGCGCGACTGAAAAAACAAGGGACGCTATCTTAGGCTTAAATCGCTAACAGCTTTCTGTCAGAGGACTTACAAAGTGCCAGAAGTAACAAAAACCATAACATGAAATATATATATATATATTTCAACAGAAGGGGCAAATATCTTTTGTTTTATTTAGACGTATCTTATTTCGAAAAGCGTAACTAAATTTTTGTCACACATATCATTAATTAACTACTTTCACTCATTTTATATGCAGCACAAGTGAAATTTCATAAAAAAGTATATTAATCTGCCTTGGAATTTTTCGGCTTCAAGATTGCAAGATCTTGATCCCGAGAAAGACATCAGGGGTTCATTGGTAAATTATCAGAACCGGTTAAAGCTCCAGTTTCTCTAAAAGATCCACCTCGTATGTGAACTAGTGCATGTTAAATATGTCATTTACAAGTTAAAGTTCTCATGCTGATTTAATGTGAACATATGGGGAGTGGGCATACCACTTTTGGTGTTGTTTTCGTTAGCTGATAAAGGTTGAAAATTATAAAATGCTCCATAACCCTCCATACTCAAAAAAAAAAATCATTCGGCTTCAACGTTGGACATCCATATCACTAAATTAATTAGACTTGAAGAAACCTTAAGGTATCCAACTACATTAAAAACACTGGTTATCGACCACACTGGCGAATGTTTTGTTATTTCTTGGATATCAGACTTTCCTCATTGAAAAACAATTTATCTTTTCTAGGAAAAGGAAGCTCTTGCCTGTCATCCAGAGTCACATATTTTTCAGCTAAAATTTTTCTTTGATCAATTTTCTCAAAACTTTAATTTTCATAAAAATTCTCTACCGTTAACGTGTTATATCAAAAACTAATAGAAGTATTTACATAAAAAATTCAACGTGTGTTTTAAATAATGAAATAAATCAAAAGTTTTATTGTTGGTGAAATACTTTTTCATTTATTCTTGTTTTTTGTAAAATTAAGTTGTGAAATTAGGGAAAAAATGCATATATACATACATTTTTACCCATAATTTCTTTTCATCTCTAAATGTTTTTTAGATGTCGGTTCATTTCCTTCATCATTATATTCTGTAACTTGTGGTACACAGAAAAATAGGATTGCTGCATTACAATTTTGTGTACAGCGTTAACCGTTTTTGTTAAATTTCGTTAAAATTTTCCTATTTCTCAAAATATATTATTTTTTTCAAATAATTTTGTTGTGTGTATAGTATTTTGTATTATACTGACAATACATTTAAAAACGAAAGTTTTAAATAAATGTTAAAAAATTCAATTTTTCAAAAATATTCTTTTAAATGTAGTCGGATATCTTAAATGTTTTTAGATTTGGAACTCTTTTATATGTCCTCATAAGTAGAACATTTGATATATGTGATATTTTTTCAAAGAGACGCAGTTTTTAGGAAGGGGATGGAATTTGTGGGTGAAATACAATTTTTCCAATGTAAGGTCCAATGTGTTCTTTTCTTTTCATAATGAATGATTATTTGCGATCATTCATTAATTCTTTTCTAGCTGACAAGTAAAGTTTCTAGCTCTAGTTATTGTTTATTTATGTATCCTGAGACTACCACTTTCCGACTATTCTATTTCACTAAAAGATGAGCCCATTTCTGGAATTATTTTTTGACTTTGATTTAACTTTTTTTTAAGCGTGTCGTGTTATTACTGACAGAAGTACTTCATTTTAATTTAAAATTTATTTATTTTATTCTGCGAGTAATCCCAGTTCATTTTATATTATAATTTATTATCGAGTATAATCGGTGGGTTTTCTACAGGTTTCAACACGATCATTTAGTTAATAGTATATTTATGAAACCGCATCAATTGTGTGCAAATGTGGATACTAGAAAGTCTGGAGTTATAATAGCTAAATAAAAAGAAATTCTTTTTCATAAATATAATAAAATAAATTATAGCCTAAATATCATTGATATGTTAAAAATCTACTGAAATATGAAATTAAATTGGTCATTTTATTACATCTCATAATATACACTTCCTAGGATGAAAAACACTTAACTCTGCTACTTGTTACCAACTTTCCTATTTTGTTTAACAGGGGAAGTATTCATTAATTCATTAGAAATATCATAAATATCCAAAACTAAACGAAAAAATGGAGTGTAACTAATTATTAAGGAGTATAAATACGTATTTTAAGAACAATATATTTGTAAATATAGGTCAGAATGATTAATTGTAACAATTTATTTAAGGGGTTGTAGGACATTCACCCACTAAAAATGACCTCAAAAATTTTTCAAATGTGATTATACCTAATGATAAATTTCTTCAGTTTTATAAAGCAATTTTTTAACGGATCGTCGTGTTACCTTTCGCTTACACGACGGTTTTTCAGTGGAATCTGTCCTCGAACCTGCAACCCTGAGGTTCTGAAGCCGATACCTGAACACCAGGCCACCACGGCTCCTTAGATTTTTAAAACTATTTTCCTATATTTATAAGATTAGGAAGATTATGTTGTTATTACGTGATATTTTCAATTTTTACCGCATTAGCGATTACTGAAAAAAGTATACATAATGATGCTTTGATTTTAAAAATGTTTCTTAAATTTATCTGCATAGGCTTACTTGGAAAATTTCATATTGTTACAATAAACCATTTTTGTTTAATCCTGAGCGCAAGCTTTGTAAATGTAGTTTCGAGAAAACTGATTAAAATGAAAAGTGAAACTGTAGTTTTGACTAATGACTTTATATTATAAAAATTCTTTAAATAAACTTCTTTATTCCTGAATACCACAATCAAACACCATTGACCTTCACGTTTCTGAGTGAAAAGTCAGCAGTGACTTTCATGTGTTTAACTATATCTTTTAAGCTAATTATGTACACACATTTCCAAAACTTTAAAACGCCCATATAAGTTTAGAATATCAAACGAAGTCATAAAAATATTTCAAAAAAGTAAAACTCCTACGGCTCTTTAAAATATTATTTATGATTATATTTATTTTGGTATGTTTTATACTTAGGAAATTAAAAATTAAATGATCGAATTTTAATTAATTTTCTAACAAAATAGGAGCATTGAAAATGCACAATTTTTTGTATTTTTATAGTTATATAGAAAATGTCATCTATTTAGAAATGTCAGGTAAACATGAATATGAGACGGCTAATTATTTTCTAATAAATTGTTAAATATGGTAAAAACAATACATTCAAAATCATAAGAGTAGTATTTGTATATCATAAGATTAGTATTTGTACACTACAGAGGAGGAAAATATTCCCTTAAAAAATTAGGCGAACGAAATAAAATCGTGTAAGTGTAAGGCGTTGAAAATTATTCAATTAAGAAATTAACCTCAAAAAGAAAAGAAAAACCCTTACGAAATTTTAAAAATTAATTTTTTTTGGAATAAATTCTAATTTTAACATCACAAATATTTGTTAGGTGTTTTGATAACAACATTTTAAACAAAAGCTTCCATTCTGCATTATGCGTCACTAACGAAAATGTTTTTTCAATGAAGTACACTTTCCAAAATTAAATTTCACATTCGTTTAAATTTTTGCTTTTAGGAAATATAAAACTAATTTAAATTCATTATGTTTTTAGAGATCATTTTTCTCAACTCAAAACTTCTTTTACACGAAAAAAAAAGATTTTCAATGAAATTTACTTATTCCCTCGCTTCACGATGCATAAACATTCAAAAACTCATAAAACCATCGAAAAAAAAGGGATCAAAAACAGCTAAAACTAATTAAATTATTTTATAATCCAATTTTTAATTGGCGCTTACAGGAAATCCTCTTTACGGCTATTTAACACCCTCTCAAGAACTGAAAAGCACCATAATAACCGCACGCGAAGGATAAAAATAAAATCACATAATAAGCTCTAGAGATATTAAATCTACTTTTTACTTTTAGATGGCGCTTTCATTGTCTTTCTATGTAAAAAGGAGAGCCATTTACCCCACAAAAGAACAATAAAAAACACAAACGGCTTCTAAACAAAAACTTTAATGCTCGTATTTACGACTCCTAATGGTTGACGTGCCTGTATAAAAAGCTGGGATTAAAAACACCGTTCATAACAGGCTGTTAACCGAAACGGTGTATTCCTCACAACAATTGCCGACCATTCTACTGGGACAAGAGGGTCGTTATGATTAGAACTCGCTTTCTATCCTACCCCTTAGTCCCAACATAACCCTTTTTATCGCTGGAATTTGCCACCAATTCTTGAGATTATTTACGTTAATGCAAAGTTTACCCTCAGGTTAAAAATTTTTATTAGAAGTCGCGACTCGGGACTGCTGTTTAAGAGAAAGAAGAACAAGAGAATGCATGCCGCTATCCATGCACTTGTGGGAGGACAGCTAATAAAATTCACTCGTTCTCTACGGCCCAACTTGAATGTGTTCACCGTGTAGGCAGATGAAGCAACGGGGGACCTTCTACAAATTGCTGTCTGTGCAGAAATCGTTCAAATTGGGGATGATATTTAAACGTAATAAAATATTTTAGCTAAATCACTATCTGCTAATTATGAAAGTATCATTGAAAAGGTTCTATATAGTTATATTGTGAAAGATGTTCCAAAAATTGTTCTTTTTAGCTATTATAATACATAAGTAGGTAGGTAATTATGACTTACATAACAGGCACTTACTTATTAAGAATAAAAGTTTTTTAATTTTGTAGTGATCACTGTAATATAATAAACGCAGCGTAATGCAATTTAAAATTTTTATTAGATTATCGTGTCAAATATTTAAATATTATAGTTTATCTACATTAAATTCAGGGTATACTAACCCTTTACTCCAAAAGGATACCTCTCAATCACCATTCAAGACGGTGAATCATTTGGACGTTATATGAATTTATTTTTAAATTTTGATTATTAAAATCGCCCATTGAAGGGTAAAAAGATGTAGATAATTTTTTAAAGAAATTCAAACTAAAAAAAAAATGTATATTTAATTTTTTAAAGCAGTAAACAAATCTTTGTACTAGATGAGTAATTATAATTCCAATTTCTTTTCCGAGCGCAAAGGATTAATACGTACAGTCTGTTGTTAAGAAAATTTTACAATGATATTTTCATTGTTTTAGATACTGTATTTTTTTTACTTATATGTGTTGCGATAATGTTAATACAATGACGATTATTTATGTGAAAGCTATTGCTGCTATGTAGTAAAGAATAAATTTTGCATTTAATTTCATAATAACTTAATCAAACCTAAATAATGTAAAGATAATATTTTGGATTCGAAAGATTCGAGTCTCCATTAATTTTTTTATTTAATAAGTTTTGACATGGAAAAAAATTTAATCATGTTCTAAAACACACTTTCTTGATTTACTATAATGTACAATATTTTTATTTTATATTATTTTATAGATCTCATAGAATTTGGAAGTTAATTTTTTCTTAAATTTAATACTTAATGGCATCACTAGTAAATATTCAAAAAGTTATTAAATTGATCGATTTAAAATTGCCGAGCTTTGAAAATTAGTGAAGAAACAATTTATAAAATTTCAAAACTATGATATTTTAAGAAGAGATAAGAAATGGATTGTAAAATTTCTTAATTTCAAACACAAAGAAAGTTTTTAAAAGCTCATTGTACTACTATAAGTATAGTGGAACTGAATTAATTTAAATTTGACAGAAACACAATGGAAATTCTACTTATAGAAATATTATTAACTGGATTAGGATTTCATAAAAGAAAAGGAAATTTTCTTAATGGAAAAAAATGGGAAGACTCATTTTTAATTTTTTCTATTTGTAAAAAATGAATATAAAACTTTTAAATAAAAATAATATAAAAATATTATTTTTTTTATAAAAGTTAATTATTAGCGATAATATACAGTTCTTATTCGATTCAAAGTAGCTTGGTAATGCTTTAAACTTAATTTACTTGATTTCAGTAGTCGTTTGCTCACGTAATTTGCTGGAATTAACTCATCTAGAAACATTTCGTTCATAAAAGCAAAGAAGAAAATATTTTGAATTTAAAGTGCTAGGACATTTTTATCATCACTTTAATATCGATAAAAATATACGATTGAAAGATATGATGAAAAAATAAAATTACTCAGTATTTCTTTACCAAAATTAAAAAATTTTTCAAATGAAGTTTAAAATTAATTTTTAAAAAAATCCATTTCATTTTGGGAGAAACAGTAAACACAATCGGTATCACTGACAGATTAATATCTTCAAATATAATATTTATATTTATAAAAATGGATCTCTAACCATATTATATCGTTGGGAAAATAGATGAATAAAGTAATAGTGATAAGGTGCTATTAAAAAAGTAGTTTATGGAAAATGCGCGAATATTGATTAATTTTTAACGAATTAAAAATGTGATTATATTAGCTAAACGTCACTTACATGTTAGCTCATTCTGAATGTGAACCTATTAATCAAGAACTAACAAAATGCCACAAGAATTATTCCAAGTTTTGAAATTTGCCCTGTAGATTGTTGCACTTTGTTATGTAGTTTTTTTATCCCTCCGGTGCTAGTAAAATAATTTAATGCTGACTTTTTTTCATTTAACATTTTACTTTTTTTACTTATAATGATCACATGCTCAAATACCGATATACTAATAGACCTGTATTTGATGGATTGAAATCGCAGTTTGAAAGGAGTATACATTCATTTATAAAATGTTTGTAAAAATTTCAACAGTATAAAGAGTTATTTATTTATTTATTTATTGTGTTAAAAGAGAGGCAGCTGGATTAAAGAAATTGTTTTTGTGTGATTGAGGAGGTTGAAAAATACAAAAATTTAACAAAATCTGCAAGAAGTATTTACTAATATAATTTCTTAGACATTTTAATAATGTATGTAATATTTTAAGAAAGAAAGTTTATCTAACTCACGTTACGATACGCATTTTCCAACTGTTTCTATAAATGGTGTTACTTTTCAAGTTAATTATTTTCAAAAGATTACCTATAGATTATATATATTATAATTAAAAATAATTATATTCCTGACTATTTCGAATGCTTAATAGCGAATCTGCTGTCATGCATATACATAACCAAGAATGATTTTTTTCAGTTTATACAATTGCCTCATTGCAAATTAATTTGAAAATATCAGACATGTTTCAATGAAGGATTTAAAATGAAATGTCTCTTTAAAAAAATATACCAGACATAAAACTCTTAAGCTTTTGATATTTTCTACAAAATAGGTTATTTTAGCGGTGAATTTCCAGTGCAATGATTTGAACCTTGCCGATAAGATAAAGTCGAATTTCTGACAATTCTTTTATTTACAGCCAATTATATACATAAGAATAATTCGCTTCTATCTAGGTCAAATATTTGATTGTTTACACAACAATCGAAGGTTGAAGGTTTCTAGTGAAAATTGTTCATTAAAAGAGTTTTCCATCAATTCCACACCACAAAAAAACACCACAAAACGCTAAACCAGGTGTTAGTCAAAGTGGTTACTCCAGGGTGGAGCATAAATTGTACCGCAGTCCACAATCCATAAGTCTTTCCCCTTCTCCTCAAAAAAAGACCCGCTTTTTATCTGTCCAATGTATATCTCAGCCTTCTCAATTCCTATTCGCTACGTGAGATCTCCATCTACCAATCGTTCAGGGAAAATTTCACTCATTTGTGGCTTTAGCCTGGCTGGGAAATGTCCATTAATGATGCGTCCAAGATACTAACTGTTATGGAACGCGTATCAGTGATAGTCCCTTCACAAAGGAGACCATTTGAAATCCAGATGTTTCACATTCCTTTTCTTTGACGGTGCAAGAGGTCCCCAACAATTAACCTCACGTGTGATCTTTCAGAGGAATCACTCATGGCCTGGTGCAACGACCACTCGATGATAAGAAGACCCCCATCTAGTAATATGGAGGCCGTTATCAATGGAGAGGGTTAACAGATCATGAATAGCTGTCTGGAAATGCCGGAAATGGGACAGGGGAACTTTACATTAGTGTTATTCTCCATTTATATGCTTAGGGCTTCTTGTAGAAAAGACATCTATTAGGAAAACCTCCTATTACCGGTCAAAAGTAGTAAGAAATTAATAATTTAAATCTAATGTCGATCTACCTGAGTCTTGAATGATGTAAGAGAGACTTTGGAGTGAATTTATAACTATCATTTTGTCATTATACTATGCTTTATTATACCGTTTTATTATGATTTGACTGAATGAGTAATTAGAGGATTAAGGTATGTCATAGCTGTTTTATCAATATTATTATAATACTGGCTATGAAATGAGTTATTGAATTAAACAAATACGTTTTTTTATATAATTCATTATCTTTAGCTGTTAGGGCTTGGCTCAATTAGCAACAGATAGAACTCAACAACTTAAATTACCATAATTTATTTCATTTACTTTAACGTCCAGTTTAGCAAAAATGCTTAATTAAACGATAAAGATTGGTATTTCGTAACTATTGCTCTCTAATATCTTTCAAGGTAAATGGGTCTTTACCTAATTTATTTCAGTTCATTTATATTTAGGTCCTATTTTAAAGCAACACCAGGAGCAATTTTGAGAATTTTGAACCACAGACAGAAGGGGAGGAGGACACTCGAATACTGACCATGAGGCAGAAGTACAAAAGTAAGCATTTCCCTGCAAGGATTGCACATTTTTGTTATTTATATGGTAGACAGAACAAAACTAAGAAGAAAAACAGAGTTATGACTAAAGCTTGCATTCCTACAGATTCCGTTAAGATTTTCCTGTTTAAAAGAGACTTCAGTAAGCCCATTCCTCACCTTCTAAATTACCTCCCTTTTCATCCGAGCTCCGACCACCATTTCCTTTGTTAATCACTAGCTGAATGCCCCCTAAAAGACCCAGATCTATTCCGCGTCTTGAGTATACCATAAAGACCCAAACACAGGGCACAACAACAAAAGAGGTTATCTCTTTAACCCTAATATTAAATTAACTTCAATACTCCTAGGTGCTCGCTTTAATGAATGCCCTTTTGTTGGAACCTCACATTACACAAACAACCCTCTTCTTGTTGTGGGGGGTTGGCGCCCCCTCACAATTGCCCGTTAGGCATTCTGGCACAAAGTGCCCCTTTCCCCTGCCCATGGGAATCGCAGGGCAAAAGAGATTCTAACTGAGTCTTTTATCCCAGCGTTTATAAGCAACGAACCAGTTAGCTAACTAGATGGGTTTGTCACTGCTTATACAATGGAATGGTGCCGCTCTGAATGGCGGGTGTTTTCTGCAATGCCCATCTGGTTCTTGGAGTTTATCGTTGACGAGAGTTTAGTTAAGTGGGGTAATGTTCCCAGTAGAGAAAGCAGTATGGAAAGTGGCTTTATGCTTAAATATGGAGAGTGTGAAGGGGCTAGAATGTGAGTAGTATAGTTAACGACAGGAAAATTACATGCAGGTTATAGTTAGCATTGTAACTATAATGGGAAGTAAGTTGTAGAATGCGTAACTTCCCAACAACAATTAATCTTGTCAGTTAGTTTGTAAAGTGTTTTATAATAGCTTTCGGAATATTCTCATTATCTTATATTTTTAAGATTTATGATTTTTTCTATATTCAGTTGTATACGGAGTATTTTAGAATAATTTAAATATTAAATTAAAAAAGGACATTTTCGTATTAGCCTTTCTTTTTCTAGATAAATTTTTTACCCATATTTCTTGAAATACTTTAATTTTTTTTCTGTTATTCTTTTAGATTTTCATATGACTGCTCTATTTTCAATTATTAATTTGATTTATTATTTTTTAAGTTTGATTTTTGAAATTCCTATTGTGATTTAAAGACTTTTATGATTTTGAAATATTTAATTTTGATTTCTCTATAAATTTTTTCTACTTTTATAAAGTATATTCAATCAAATTAATACCAGTTTTTAAAGAAATTGTATTTTTTTTTTATCAATTAACAACATTTCTTCTTTTTTAAATGAAATCAAACTCTTGAAGAAACTAAAAACATTTCACTTTATTTTTTTGAGAAAAAAATCACATATTTCAAATTTGATCAATAGTATAAAGTGCTTTAAAAATCATAGTATTTATCTTAAAAAATATATTATTTTTTTGAAACAATATTCAAGTATTTAAGAGAAAAAAAATACTGCCAACAGCATAGCGTGGAAAAAAAAAATATGAAAGTTTCAAAAAACTTTGTTTATTTATAAGTTTTAAAATCCACCAGTATTATTTACACAGCTAATGTTTTTATAGATCAAGCCCACAAAACCAACTTTATTTTAAATAGGATTCATCATTTTTCTCTTTGTGAATCTGCTAATGTATTCCAAATACATAAAATTAAATTGCGGAGAAAAATGTTTGTCAAAGAAATAATAATAATATTGCGAAAACCTTTCTAATCGAGTATGATGAAAGAATTTCAAGATGATAATAAAAAACATCACTTTATATCCCCCACATTTCAAAAAACAGAGATAAGAAAAATTCAGCTGAAAAGGGTGCTAATAATAGGACACTTTACCATTCATACCTTATTTAAATATGAAATTTTCTACAAGAATCAGCTACTTTCAGAAAAATTGTCATAAAACTTGTGCTTCCTAGAATCAGTTTTGTGATAATGTTGCCAAGATCAAGGCATCAAATTGCATCTAATAAGAAAATATATTAATCTCCTATTTTGGCAATAAGATTCATTGAACAAGAAAGCAATGTTTAAGACATGCATAAGTTTTTTCATATTAAGAGATAAATGAATTGAAAAAATTAAAAATTACTAGAATTTTATTTTTTAAGATATTAGTTTAATTCAAAAAATTGCTTACGGGTTAAGAAAAGTAATATAAGAAATTTGCTAAATATATATGTCTAAAGAATTAATCTCCATTACTTAACTTAAATAATTTATAAATAGTATAAAATATACTGTTTGATATAATAATAAATAACTTTGTATCTCCTCATCAGATAAAGGTAAAAATTTTATGGAAAAATGCATGTTAAATTTATTGCTTCTAAGTAAATATTCCATCATACAGAAAAATATTTTCTTTCCGTATTACGGATATTTTGAAGAGATGTTACTGAATAAATAATTTCATATAAAGCTCCATATAATTGTTATTAAAATAGAAAAAATAGGCTTCTCAAATCTTACAATACAAAATTTTTACTTCACATGATTTCAATTAGTAATCTTCCAAGCTCTTTTCCCCCTCTATTCAACAAATTGCAAATTTAATAGATCTGAAAAAAAATTTGTCGAGAAAAATAAATTATTTCCTTATGCAACTTCAAAATAAATTTTATCATTATTTAATGAGCTATTATTCTCAAAATCATGCTGCTTATACTCTTTCAGCTCGATCAGAAATTAAATTTACTTGAGTGAAATAATTTTTTAAACGCTAAATTTTTCAATTTCTCTGGAAAAATGTGCAATTTCACATTTAAATGACTTTTCAGAGAAAATTCAAAAGTTATAGCGATATATTTGTGTCATGCATATAGCACATTGATTTTATTAGCCACTATTCTGGCTTTTCATAATGAGGGTATCTCTTTTTCATTGGATGAAATAGAAATTTAAAAAAAAAGATTCAATTTAAATAAATTTATTTGATTCAGTAAAATACAGATTTATTAAAAAATATTTTCAAAGTAGGTTCTAATTTCAATATCTCCCAAAAAAAATAATACTTCCTTCCCTCCAAAATTTTTAAAGATTTAGGTTTTTAAAAATAAACTTAAGTTGTACTACTCCTTACAAGAAACCTTATATTCAAAAGTTTAACCAAGATTTGTTCTGCATCTAGATTTGGTAAACTTATAGTTCCGGATTTTTTTTTCGGTAGATACTGCTTTATTGAATAGCTTTAGAATGATACAACATCGCTTCGTTAATAACATCGCTTTGAATAACAGGATAATTAAAGGATTGTTTCTTAAGTAAATGATCTGTTATAAATATGGCAAGGAAACAATGTTAGAGACAATGGCATTTCCAAATTATTTATTATTTAATTTATAGCAAAATGTTATACTATTCTCAAATTTTAATTTCTAATCTGTTTTATAAAAAGACATTTTTTAATACATAAATATATATGTTTCAAATTACCTTAAATTTTCAAAATATTCGAATGAACATTTTCTGGTTTTCATTATATTAGTGATATTTAGTTTAGTGTATATAATGATAATTTTTAATTATTTGTTACACAAAAAGAAATCTTTTAATCTATGAAAATATAGATTTTAAAGCTCCTTAATTTTTCAAAATTTTCGAATAAACTATTTCTGATTTTCATTATACTAGTGATATATATTTTAGGATGTACTCTAACTTTTAATTATTAATGTGCTACACAAAATGAATTTTTTTAATCTAGGAAAATATATATTTCATACTTAATTAATTTTTTAAAATTTTGAAATGAAAAATTTCTTATTTTCATTACATCCGTGATATCTATTTCATAGTATTCTGTGATAATTTTTAATTACTTATCTGTTACACATAAACGAATCTTTTAAACTATGAAAATATAAACATCAAAACTCCTTAATTTTCAAAATTTTCAAATAAACTATTCTATACAAATTTATATTTCAAAGCTCCTTAATTTTTCAAAATTGTCAAATAACCTCTCTCTGGTTTTCATTAACTAGTAATATCTATTTCAATACTACAATAATTTTTAACTACAATAATACTACAATATACTACAATAATTTTTAACTACAATATACTACAATAATTTTTAACTACAATATACTACAATAATTTTTAACTACTAATGTGTTGCACAAAAAAAAATCTTTTGATCTGCGAAAATATAGATTTCAATGTTCCTTAATTTTCAAATTTTTCAAATAAAATATTTTTGGTTTTCAATAGACTAGTGGTATTTAATACGTATATCTAGAATTGATAAAAAAATTTCAATCAGTATAAACTTTTGCTACCCATATCATTTTCCTTTTTCGTTCAATGTAAAATCATTGCATTAAAACGGAAATAGAAGTAACTTTAGTTGAGAAAAATAAACGTCTTCCTTAAATACCTTTCACATATTTTAAAGAATTTTTTATCAGCACGAAATCGCAAAACCTAGTTCACTACTCTTTTTCAATCTAGTAGAAAATTAAATTAGCTGTCCGGCGAAGATTTTTGTTTACGATAAAAATTCTTCAGCTTCTGACACTAAAAGAGATACACAATCTCACATTCAAAAGACTCTCGCCATTTTTAGATTTTCAGAGCTTATTTTCTTTTTAAAAAATCTAGCTCCATTTAAAAGTAATCACGGCATGTTTGTTCCATGCAATATAACACGCTAATTTTATTAGCTTCTGTGTTTACTTTTCTTAATGATGGTATCTCTTCTTCAACACAAGAAAAAAAAATTATTGCAATCTCAAAAAGGAGAAGGAGCGCTATAATTTAAGTAAATGTAATTAGCTTAGATTCTTTTGCAAAATATTTGTGGAGAAACTTTGAATTTTTTTTCCTATGAGGGCTCTTATTTCAATCCCTTTAAATGAAAAATGGAGCTCCTTTCTTCCAAATAGTAAATATTTAATTCCCAGATTAAACTGCTAAAACGGATCATACTTTATTAGGAATTTAACACTTATAAGATCCATTGTAAACAAGTGCTGCGTAGAGATTTTGTTAAGTTAACATTAAAAAAAGAAATGAAAGCCATATCTTATGAAACATATTCATGTGTTTCTTTATTAACTAATTCCGAAAACGGATAATAAGTTAATTACATTTTATTTAAACGCAAAATATATGTTAGACAAACGTCAAATAAATAAATACTTTTGAATTTTGTTCACAGTACAGATCTTATTCTTTTAAAATATATTTGAAGTAGCTTATACAAGATTAAAAAATAAATAAAACTGACAATCCTATTTTATTTGCTTCTGTAAAAAGAATTAAAACTTTGGGATTTATAGATAGGAGTTATTATTCTGGAGAATTTGCTACATAGTTTTCCGAGCAAATTAAAAGAACAGTTATAATAAGTTACCGTTACAGTCTATAATTTTTAAATTATTGAATTATCAAAGTATTTACTGTGTTTAATTGTTCTAAGCGTTATATTTTTATAAATATAAATAACTTTTTCTCAATGAAAAGATTTTACCTTCAGAAAAAACATATTTGGAATATATTATTCAAATGAAATGTAGATTGTGTTCGTCGTATTTGTGTGTGTGATTTTGTATTTGTGTTCGTATATAAATGAATTACTTCATATTTGGATTGCAAACAGATGCTGTATAGATTGTCAATGTTGTATGAAAAAATGGCATGCATTAAATTTTAGATGATTTTTACTTTACATTTGTGGATTTTTTTTTCCGTTGAAAATATTATTGCATTAAAATATTCTAAAATTATTTCATGTTACTTTCATTTAAATATTTAATTTGCCTTTCTTTCTGAGTGTACTTTAAAATAAACTGCCATGTTTTATTTATCATTTATGTAGTTGAATTATTGAATATAATAGTGCATAAGTTTCATTTATTTATTTTATATTTCGCACATGTTGAAAGAAAAATTTGCAGAAGGAATTTTGAATGCTTTGTTTGAAATTGCATGCACGCGTGCATACACACACACAAACAAACATCTGTAATATATTAATACTAATCCTTTTAAATTTTCCTTAGTTTAAAAATGTGTATAATATTAATAGTGGTTGCTTCTTTTAAAAGAAAATATTTAATAATATTTTAAATAATATTACATAATTAATATCTAATAATATCATATCATTATTATAAATTTAAAATTCCTTTAGTTCAAAAATATTACTATATATTTATTTTTAACAATACAACTTTCAGCTTTTTTTTATTTAAAAATATATAATTATTCTTTAATCATTTTTATTTAACAACTTTATATATGTCTTAACTTTGTCAACAATTCCGCTTAAAAGTATTTATTTAAATGTTTTAATCAAGCCAATTTAAAGGATCTATGAATTTTACTAACAATTATAGTAAAAATAATTTTCTGCCAATAAATAATCACTATAAGAATATACATTATTATAAAAATAATTTACTTTTAATTTAAAATTATGTGCTTTGAGTATTACAGATGACGAATTTCTAATAATTCTGTATTTTTCATGGTTAAAAAGAACTCTAGAGATTTCATGAAGACAATACAATAATAAAAACATATTGAAATTATATATATAATATGAAGTATTCTAACTTATATTTCAAAACATCATGATTTTGTTTCGTGTTCCTTATTTATAAAAGTTGCTTTCAGTTATATGGCAGAAATAATATACATGTAAAAAATATTTAATAACGTAACAATGAGTAGTGTTGAAGCTAAAAAAATTAGCAAAATCATTTTTTTTTAATTTATTAAAATTGTGCATGAATAAGAATGAAATTAAACTGGTGTTATTGGAAGGTCAAGTTTCGAGATTTTAAAAGGCTGAAAAGGGATTTTTATACAAAAGGAAACCTCCATAATTATTACAAAATGCCTTAAGAATTTGATACATTTTCCATCAATATTTTTAAATATTTCTTAGAAATAATTCCCGATTCAAAAATTAATTAGTTTCAATTATATATTTTGTAGATCATTTTACAAATATTTTAATAATGCATCTCTTCATATTTTGCATTTTTTATGTTGGCTTTTAAATATTCTGTTGAAATGTTTTATTACATTTTTTAATCGCATCTAATCGTATACGAACTGTTAATTGAAAATCTGTCAAAATCATACTTTTCGATAATGTTCGATAGTATCAGTATAAATATAGTATAATAAGAGTAGCTCTTATTTGTTTAAAAAATTCACATTATTAAAGAAGGATTATTAAAATTTTGTTATACAGATGTTTATCAAAATGATGGAAACTCTTAAGATTTATAAAGAGTCCTTTTTTAGTATAGTGTACCACCGTTGGCATGTAATACAGCTTGGATTGGCCTACAAGTACATTCATACCTTGAATAGTGTTTAGAGGAATATTGCACCATTCTTCATGGAGATATTTAGAAAATTATGGGAAAGATGCCGGGGGAGGATATCGATTCTGTATTGAAAAACCTAAAGTAGACCATAGCAGTTTAATTGTACTGAAGTCGAGTGACTATGCGGGCCAAGACAGGTGTTAATCTTCATCCATTCATGATGGGACAAGTCTTTGCACGAATAGATATATTATCATCCTGGGAAATTCCATCTCTTGCAGGAAACAAAGTGTCGTTATATGATGGGCCTGGTCAGATAAAATTTCTCTGTACTTCTCCCCAGTGATACTTTCTTTTAGGGTTACGATTGGTTCAGAAGAAAACTACATGTCTGTCCATATCATAACAGATGCACCTCCATGCTTGACATTTGGAAGGAAAGAATTATGATCATATTCTTGAGCAGCTGTCATCCAAACTTGTACAGTCCTTTTTCAGGCCCTGTTATTTTCTTACACTTATCAATCGACCAAGTTTTGTAAGTGTGACGCCATTATAGACGATGTTTGCCATTAGCATTTGTGACAAATGGCTTGTAAATTGGAGCTCTGTCATAAGTAGTATGTTTATGAAGATACCTTCTAACTGTAATCGCCGACATTAGTGAATCCAGATGGATCGTGAGCTCTTCGGTCACTTTTGATGCAGTTGTTCTCTTTTTAGACAAATTCCGCTTCAATACTTACCTATCTCTGTCAATGAGATTTTCTTTCCACCCCTTATTTTTTTGCCGAATTTATCTTGTCACGATGCGTGTATGCTGCCATGACTTTAGACACTGTATCTCTAGTAACGCCTAAAAATTGGTATGTTTCGGTCACATTTGCTGCAGATTAAGTGACTCCTACAAATTGGCCTCTTTGAAAATCTGAGAGGTCCGACATTTCAGGCTATTGAAAAAAAATACAAAAATAACAAATCCTCAATAAAGCTAACACATATTACCAGAATATATACATTGCTATTTATCAAAATAACGGCTGGCTATTATCCTGCTCACTGAGAGCACTAAAAACGTCACTTATATTCAAAGATGTTTCCATTATTTTAATAACCACCTGTAAATGTACACTAATTTATAGAAATTCAGTATGCATATATGATAAAATTTGAAGTGATTCACTCACTTCAAATATGATAAAATTCGATAAAAATTATATTTATTTGTTTAATTTTAAAATATTATCTTTAAACTTAAGAATAAACTTTGGTCTGGAGCTATCTCGTCCTAATTCGCTAATGGATAAGATCTATTCCAGTACATATGTCTGAGAAGTTTAAAGAATTACCAATAGTTAGGATTAACTATCGACAATGACTGATATTCCTATCAAGCACTTAGGATATTACATCATTTCAACATATTAAGACTGCCATTCTTAATATATGAAAGTGGGTGACATTAAATGAAGCTTTTATTCCTTGACATTTCTGTCCTTACAATGTTTCAAAGAGATGATTAATTCAATGTATTGAACGTGTCTATAATTACATTGGTTTATTTTGAAATTTGTTGTTTCCAAACTACTGTTATAATTCTAGTTTACTTTTTTAAAAATTTATAACTATAATATGAATATACATTAAGTAATATTACTAATTATTTTCAGACTCAAAATTTGAACTGTTTTTACATAAAGAACAAGTAATTCATAATTCTTTAATAATTATTTACTATTTAACATTAATGCATAATAAAAAAGGTGCACCGTTCAATTTATAATTCATACAAAAATTCTACAAGAAAATTCCAAGTTACATTCTTAAATTCCTACCCAGGCAGCCTGGGTGAAGGCTAGAAATTCTTTTGTTGCGATTTTGTAATATTGGTTTTCTGCAGTGATTGCATCATCGTTGAAAAGAAAAAATTACAAATATTTTTGATGGATGCCAAATTGATGATGCGGCATTGGGCATCACGGGCATCAAGAGTTCCGACTTCCAGCATTGGAATAACATAGGATTGGTATCGAAATTTGTGTCGCTGAGTAGGCATCCCCGCGGGATCCATTAAGAATGCCTATAGGGTTTTCTTTTCAAAGGTTTCTTTCAAGTCAGGAAAGCAATATTACAGATTTTTAACAATATATTCAACCCTAAGCAAATTTCTATAAATATCATGGTTTTAGATTATTTAGAAGTAGATATAAGAATCTAGGCACTTACAGAAAACTTTATGTTACGAATCTGTAATATAGTTAGTTCTCTTGCAATTATTACATCATTATTAAAAAGAAAAATTTACAAGTATTCTTACTCGATGGTTAGTCGAAGATCGACTTTCGTTATTATAGGCTGAATGAGTTACAACTCCCATCATGGAAATCGCCTAGCACTGGTATTAAAAAGTACAATCAATGAGCTGGCATCTATTCAGGAATCCCTTAAAAATGTCTGTAAGTTTTTTTCAGTGATGATAGTCAGGAAATAAATATTACAGATTCGTAACAATATACTTAGCTTTAATTTTTTTAAAAAATCTATAAATGACAAGTTTGTTCTTGCGCTATTTCCATGTCGAGATTCGAATCAGGGCAGCTTCGGTGTAAGCCAAGAATCCTTATGTTACAAATTTGCAATATTGTTTTCTTGTAATGAGTGACATATAGTTTAAAAGGAAAATTTGCAAACATTTTCAATAAATGGTAAATATATGATGCAAGTTAGTTGTCACAGATGAAAACAGTTCCAAGTCCCAGCGTGGGGAACACGTAGGATTGGTGTCAAAAGAGGGATCAATGAGCTGGAATCCATTAAAAATTCCTGTAAGTTTTCTTTTCAGAGATAATACAGAGGAGAACAATATTACAAATTACTAATAGTGTATTTAATTCTAATTAAACCAATTCCTATAAATATCAAGTTATGTTTTTACATTATTTTGTTGCCGATATTCGAATCTAGGCAGACCCAGGAATTCTAATGTTACTAATCTACAATATTTTTTTTCTGCAGCTATAGCACCATGTAGAAAAGACATATTTACAGATATTCTTAATAGATGGAAAACCGATGACTCGAAGTTTTATATAACAGGCGGTAAAAGTTCCGACACCCAGTATGGGAATCAGAATATTGGTGTCAATAGTGGGATCACTGATCTGACTTCCATTCAAGATGCATTAAGAATGCCTGCAAGCTTTTATCTTCAGAGGTGGCAGTCACGAAAGCAATATTACAGATTGATAAAAATATATTTAAATCTAATTTACTTTTATCAACTCTAATTAGTCCAATTTCTATCACACCAAGTTATGTTCTTGCGTTGTTCCCATGCCGATATTTGAGTACAAGCAGCCTGATTGAAAACTAAGAATCGTAATGTTTGGAATCTCTAATATTGTTTTCCTGTAGTAATAGCATCTTTATTTTTTAAAAATTATAAAGAGGATGATAAATCGATGATGCTAAGTCAGTTATTACAGAAAGCAAGAGTTCCAACCCCCAACATGTGGATCACATTGCATTGGAATCAAAAGTGGGATCATTGATTTAGCATTCATTCAGGATCAATTAAGAATGACTGTAATTTTTGGGGGGCATGATAGTCAGTAAAACAATGTTACAGATTCTTAACAGTACATTTAATTATTATTAAGCCAATTTTCTTTAAAAATTAAAGTTAAGTGAATTAACTAATGAATTATTATTAATCTCCATTAATTTGTTCAAAACACTGCACCGTTAAATTGCCAATATAATAATATTTCTTAATTTTTTTTCTAATTATATGGATAAATATTTTTTTATTATCTATAAATTAGAGCAAGTGTTAATATTTTAATTGTAAACAATATTGTTGCAAATCGTGATATATTTCAAGTATAAAGTAAACCATTATAATTCATTCTATTAAAATGATTCTGCAACGTTATGTATTCACTATTTCAACATCATTAAAATGATTTAATGGTAGAATTTTATGCCAATGAATTTTGAATACATATCTAACTTTAAAAGCTAATTCTTAAGTCATTTAATTGACGCAACGTAATCTTTGAATTTCGGTAATCCTATTAATGGAAAGTCTTTAAAGGTGCTAAAACCACATGGAAAACTCAAGAGTTATGATCTAATTACTACTGCTTACATTTCCTGCTGTTGCTAAGGAAAACAACATATTTCCTTAAGTAATTAAGAGATAGGTATAATGGGCACTGCGAGTCATGATAAATTAGAAGACTTAAAATATTATTGAATAATAAATTAGCTCGAAATAATGCATTTAAATTAGGAAAACCTATTATAATGCCCCAAACAATTTATTTTAACTTTCCAAAGTTTTTACAACATGTTCCCAGTTTGTACATTTAACTGTCCCTTTTTTTCGTATTTGCTATTTAGAAATTCGAGACACATATTCTTTACTTCTTACAAACAAACAAAAGAATAATGTTTGTGTCTTACTTTTTTCCTTTTGTAAAAATATACCTTCTTTTCCTTCGAGTTGACGGTACAAGTAAAAAGAGAGCCTGTTTTTGAGAAACAAACAAAAACTTCTTTCCAAGAGTGAGAGACGTTCCACGCCACATCGGGGCGCAACATTTATCTTCTCTATTCCAAAGAATTCTTCTTTCTTTTCTTTTCTTTTTCTGTGGGAACTAAAAATTCTCAGACACTAGCCTTGTGATATTCTAATGTAATAAAGAAGCGAATTTAATTAAAACCGGAAGATAGAAGTTTTCTTAGATTCCCCAGGTACGTGTTTCTTTCTTTCAAATGGTGGGCACAAGTTCTAGTTTTGTGTTACACGCCAAGTTGGGATTAATTCGTGATATAATTTAACAAATAAAACTTTTCGAATTCTTCAGAAAACCTTATTTTAATTAGTTATTTGGAAAAAATGTTTATAATTGTACATCAGTTATCTCTTGTTGTGGGGTATTTCATAAAAAGTAAATGAAATGCAATTTCGGGTCTTCAAATTGGTTCTGGCTCCATAAACATGAATCTTTAAATTGAGTGAACATTGTGCCAACTGCAGTTCATTTTGTTACCTAAAGCAATTACTATAATTTCATTTAAAATATCATTGAATATTACTTTTCCCACTTTAATCATTATAAATAATAACCTAATATTAATTATAATTATTATTGAAGCGTGAATGATAAGTAGTTTCTATAAGAGTTTTGAATAGATTTAGTTGCAATAGTATTATGAGATACTTTGGCTGAATTTTTATTCATATTTGCTTTGAAGAGAATTTGAAATATCGAATGGTCAATCAGTTTTCCTCATTTATTCTTAAAAGGCAGTGCTCTATTTTTTATCACTTGATGACAAGGTTTTGATTCCTTATTATATTTGTTTTCTAATTTTTTAAACTAAGGTTTTTAAAATAATTTGTATCATAGATACAGGGATGGGGATTTTTCAATTGAGTAAATGGTTATCGTTCCTTCTAAGAAGCATAATAATAATGATGTTGTTTGGTTGAGTTACATCCACTTCAATAGTGGGACATACGTTCCCTGGGAAGAATTTGTACTTGTAGGGGAAAATGGCCTTTAGGACTCGACCTTAATTTAAGCCTCCCTATTTTTAAGACAGTGGTCATTCAACTTTTCTATTGACTCCTTTAAAAGAAGGAGGGGTGGTGGACTTCAATATGGTTGATATTTTAGCTAGAAAATTAAAATGAATAATTTTGTGATTGCGGTGAAATTTCATGAACAGTTCATAGTTTAAGAACCAAAACCTGACATCTCCCATCGAGGATAAAAAAATTTATTTTAATTTTTTAGAATCAAATAACATAATCTTATATTTTCCTGCGTGTTATTTCATTATTATAGGAATATTCCATTATTGTAATTAAAACATTTTTGAATATAAATAATTTTGCCGCTCAAGCATCCTAAGAAGTTTTGTAAACGACCTGAGTTTTCGAAATCTTATTGAAAATTCTTAAAACATCCAAATAAAGATGTTAAATGCATTAAAAAATTTCTATTAAAGGAAAGATTAATATATTTTTTAAACTGTAAACTATCTTAGTAAGATTTCAAAAATTTCAACTATAATGCGTCTAATTTATAAAAATTATTCTCTTTAAGTACTATAGTTTCCTTGTTTTTTTTTCTCCGTAATCTTTAGATAAGAATGAATATACTTTAAATATTGGGGATCTGGTATTTTATTTGTAGCTTATAAATCTTGTAAAATGTTCGCTTTCCCTAGAAGATTTTTATTTCAAAAATTAATAAGAGTACTAATATCAGATAAAAATGTTTTTTTATAAATTTTTATAACATTAAAATATTATCTAACATTTAATAATTATTGAGGAAAACTAAAATAACTTTATCGTTTAAATGCATTTTTTATTAAAAGTAAATTCTAAATTAATCATAGTTTTGTACAGTATGTCCAATCTGATTGTATTTTCTAAAATGTTGAAGATTAATGTATGATTCCAGTTAAAAAAAAAGTGAATGCTAAAAATTTATATGGAATTCAATAATAATGACGAGTGTTTGAATTAATAATAATGTAATTAAAAAATTACAAAGTTCTCTATGCAGTCATTTATCTCATTAATCATATTTAGCAAAACATTTTGAGGGCACTAGAATTCTAAAGAAGTCAATTTTTCTTTCTTCTGTAATAAATATTGTACGAGTTATTAAATTTCGAATATTTATAATTTATGATGCTTTGAAAGTTGTTTATTGGGCTAAAACAGTGGAATTCGAATGTTCACATTCAATAAATTGCAGCATAAAATGTTGTTAACAGATAGAAGCTGTGCAGCAAATCATTAATTCAAGAATTATATATAATATAATATAAAATAATTTAAAAAATACTTATGATCTTTTTTTAACTCGATAATATGAATTCATCCAATTTGAGCCTAGATTAAAGAAGAAATACGGATTTATTTTTCATTCAGTATGAAAAACTTTCCCAAAATAAATTTCTTCCTCTGAATATATACTTCTTTCCAGCATTTCTTTTTGTTTAAATATTTTTTTTTACTATGCATAGTTTTTAAATATTTTTGATGTTGTTATAGTGTATGAGTGGATTAGTTGCTTTCAATACAATCTTGAGGAAACGGAAATAGATTTTGAATTAAATTTCACATGAAATCCTATAAAAGCAAAAGATAAACTCGAACAGTTTCAGCTGCTATAACAAATTGATTTGAACATTTTTATGAAAATATTATTTGAGAAAAAAATTAAACAAATATGCATGGACCAAATACCCTCTAGCTGGTGTGGTGTGAAAGTTTGGAGAGGATGTAAATTTCAGGTATCATCTTCGTCCTCTTACTGTGACTCAAAATATCGAAGTGCGTTCCAAAACAACCCTAGTATTGCTTTCAAACTGGTTTAGTTAAGTTATATTATATGTCACGTTTTAAAGCAACACATCTACTATTTTGTTACAAACCTCGTAATTTTAATGTTTTTGTTAGGGTTAATGATACAAGAACCCTAACTGGCTATACTGAACCAAGCATGCAATAAAATCATTGTGAACTTTTAAACGATTTAAAAAGCAAATGTATATAGCTAAAATCACATAAAATATGCTGAGATAAATATCTATTTTAAAGTAAGGCAATGATTAGAGCAATTGCAAAACTATTGTGTAAAGAAGACATATTCAACATGAAAAAGAAAAAGAGACGTCAAGAGGTGTCAAATACAGTTGATGAAACCAATAGCTTATTAAAATGTAAAAATATTTGGGTGGTCTTCTTCAACCACCAGCTCCTGCAACTTAAGAGAAGACGAATAGAAAAAAATTACGTTACATGAGATAACACCCATCTTAGGTGGCGACCTCGTCATATGATCGAGGTTCAAAATTGCGAGGTCCATCCGCTTTAAAATGGAAAATTATTATAGTTAAACTAAACCATATGTTGCATATTCATTACTATCATAATCATATTCTTCAATAAATCAAAATTTTATTAATTCCATTTATTGCTACGTTATTCAAAGTATCTTTTGTGACAAACTTCGATAAACAAATACATATTCTAACAATAGAAAAACGTTGTAACTCTATATCAATTACCAGATTGAACATGTTGCAAGAATATTCAAAATTCCTACAGAAATCAGTTACCCGCATCATTTTCTCACCAGTCATAACCATAAACAAAATGGTAGTTGAAAAGGAAGAGCGGGAACAATAACGTATCTCTACGAGCACAATAATGGAGAGGAATCATGTACCCCAGAAACGAGAGATTACAAACGTTTATGATGTTCATCATAGTAGGCAGCAGACACCCTTATCTCTTACGCAGCGGATATCCTGGATTAAGCCTCGCCCGACGGTCAGTTGGCAGTTGACCCATGGGTTAACAAAACCTTTATGGACCATTGGCTGGAATGGAACATGGAGCAGAGAGATGTATGATGTGTTTTGGAACAATATGGTTTATGTCAAGAGTGCTTAGAATCATTATGAGAATGGAATGGAGGTATGACTTTACTAAGTAATTGAAAACAAATATCAGACTTTTTTTGCTTGTTCTTAATTGATAAATAATAAACATCTAAAAGAGTTTCTGATAAATTAGTATAAGAGTTTATTTTCTTTTTGCTTTCTTAAATAAAGGTTAATAATATAATATTACTTATATATATATAAATATATTATTTTTATATATACGAAAAATATTATATAGTATTATTTTTACATGTAAGTATAATAAAATATTGTTTTTATAAAATTTTCAATAAATATCTTTATTTGTCTTAGGTTATTCTCTAAATTGAAAGCGAAGCATTTAGAAACAAGAAGACACTAATAAAAAAGGGCACATTGTAAATTCAATTAATCTAACTTGTTTTTTTACATCCTTTCATACAAAGAATATAAAAAAAAATATTGTACTCATAAAAAATTATCAGTATTTCCACTAATCTATATATTTAGTAAATCTCTGATATCTAAAAATGCATTTTTGGAACAACTTTCATCTGTCTGTGATAGAGAAAAACTGAAAAACTGTTTGAGCTAAATGAATGGAATTTGGTATGTAGTCTTTGAACCAAATTTATATATTTCTATCAAATTTTCATTTAAAAGAATTTATTATGTCCAGCTGTGAGAATAAAAATTAATGCGTTTATTACAACAAAGAGAGCTAAATAAATAACATTTGGTATATTGATTTAAAAGTGTAAATTCCTATCATATGTGGAACTAAATCAACCAAAGTATGATTCGTTTGCACTTCCGAACACAGGTAAGCCCAATAACTAAAAAAAACAAAAAAACAGAGTGATTTAAATAAATAAAATTAGGCATGTGAGGGATTATAATATATCTTGCGATTATAACTGTTATTCTATATGAAACTTGGTTTTTATTCTACTTAGGAAAAAGCTTCCAACATACATTTCTTTTCTTGTAAACTGATTTCCATTCATTAATCTCTATTCAACAGCTCTTCCAGGAATCTTGCTCTACACAGGCATAAATTAATAATTAATAATACACAATTACTACATTTATTAAAGAATACCATATTAAATTTAGGAGAGTCTGCTACCATTATTTGTATAATCTTATCCAAATATAGATTAAAAGAAAAGCCGCTAAACAGAGGACATATATAGTCTGAAATTCGATGGGAAATTTACAAATTTTAATATAAAATCATATGTTAAATCTACTTTATCTAATCCATTCTTTATTCAAATATCTAGTCTCCATTCATTCATAGAGATAAAAAAAATGAATACCACATTGAAGGATTCTCCACAAAATTCATTTGGATCCCTTATTTTATTGTAAACTAGCCGCCTTTGGCGACCAGCTGGTTCGCCATGAGTAATGGGTTCTGAAATTTTCAATTAAATCACATATTCATTAGCCTTGAAGTAACCCCGGGCATTGATTGGCCTGAAATTAATATTTTCTTTAAGATGATGGACTGAAAGTTCTAAAAGAACGCGTTTTGTGATAAAAACATGGTTAAAATATTTCTTTAAAATTCGTTAAAAATAAAAGCTTACATTATAAATTTAAAAAAACTGATACCGTTAGAAAGCTAATTTTTTAATCTTTGAATTGATATAAAAATCATGTTTGTGCAATGATATTTTCGGAAGTTATAGTGGAAAAACGTCGAAATTTCATTTAAATTTTAATTAATTCAAATTCTAATTAAAAATTCAAAAAACGGGCACCGAGGTGCACATTCCCTACCTACAAGGTATACAAGTACCAAATTTGGTAGCTGTAGGTCTAACGGTCTGGCCTGTAGAGCGCCAACACACACACACACGCACACACACGCACACACACACACACATTGAGCTTTATTATAAGTATAGATAGATAATACATGGTTACACTTTCCTTTTTCTTCTACATTATCCACAAAGGGATATCTTGAGTGCGAAGGTTGTATGTTGTGGTAAAGAAGCAGGTCTTCAGCTCAGTTGGTAGTTTATCGTAGTCCATTCGACGATCTCTTTAACGGCTTCATTTCATGCTATAGAGCATACCTTCCAATGAGAATTCCATCCACGCGATGCTCGTAGAACGGTCCACTTTGCAAAATTTCAACGCCTTGTCATTAAACTTGGCAGTTTGATTTAAACTATTTTCCAAAGCTTATTTTTCATTGTCTTGAGATTCACGGGATAAAGTTCTTCAGCCTAAATATGCATAGTTATTTTTCTATATTTCTATGCTTACTAATCAATTTACAGCTCTATTGAGTTAAAACTAACATATATTACTCTAAATAAATCAATGAAAGCAATAATTCTTTTAAATCCACTTTATCCTGCAGAATTTTTAAGCTTATTTTCCAACTTAAGTTGAAAAAAAAAACATAATAATGTTTGTTATTGTAAATGCGTCTGAAAAATATACTATTAAATACATATGACTCATTCTAATACTTATGACTTTCTTTCATTATGAGTAAACTGATAGGGCATTAAGTATTTTTTTATTTATATCTATTGAATTCAATGAAGTTTAGACAAGGAATTGATTAAATAAGCCCCGAATCACAAATTTATTTTATTAATATGCATTTCACAACTTCATATTAGGCTTATAGTTTTTTTTATGTAAGTTTAAAAATTAAGGAAACGACTTAAAATTCTTTTTTTGCCTTAGTATAATAAAGTTATTAAATACTACATGATCCCTTATTTTACACAAACTTCTAGATATCATTTTAATTAAACCTATGGAAGGCCTCACTTCCAAGAATAATTACCCATTTTTTTAAAAAATCAACATTATCTAGAAGAAATTTTTAACTTACTCTCCAATACAGGCTGAAAAAGAACCTACTAATAGTTAATTGAGATGACAGATATGCTAAAGTGTATATAACTTATGTTAATGCATAGGACTAAACTCATATTATTTCCTATGACTTTCTTTCATCATGGATAAATTGAAAGGGCATTAAATGTTGTTCATTTATATCAACTGAATTCTATTAAGTTTGGATAGGGAATTTTGATTAAATGAACCCAAATTTTGAATTCATTTTAGGAAAATGCATTGTACAATTTCCGATGTTTATATGTAAGATTTAAAATTAATGAAATAATTTAAAATTTACTATTTTGTCTAACCAGTATAGTTATTAAATATTATACGGAAATATATATCGGGGATCATTACACAAGCTTCTAGATATCATTTCGATTAAACATATGGAAGGCCTCATTTTCCAAGAATAATTACCCAGCGGCATTTAGTCTAGACACCAAACAATCCTTAATTATATCGCTGCCGCCTTTATTTAAATAAATGCAAATCATTTCATTGTATATCCACAATCTCTCCTGCTTATGACGTAAAAGTTATCCCAAACGATTTCTAGCTCTTTTCCAGATCTGGCAACAGAACAAAAGCCATCGTTCATCTTATCTGGCGTCTCCCAATTTACGATCTTTCGCCGCTGCTAAAGCAACTAACAGTATCGCTGCTATCACAGCCTGCATTCCTACACGAGGCTGCAGTCGTTTGGGTGCGAGATCTTATCGCGGCATTAGACCATTCCGGCCATTAAAGAGAAAAGACCTCGCCTATTGACCATTCCGCCTATTGTTCCTCCTCACGAGATCGATTTCTGGAATGTTCTTGGGGGATGACACTGAGAGGACGAAGCATGAAATGTTTGGATGGGATGTCGAATGAGCTTATTCTTTCAATAATTCTTTTCCATTCGGACGAAAAGAAATCCGGGATATCAGTCTTTCGGAGATTCGATCTGTTATGTACAGAAACTTTTGTTGGTTGGCTTCAACTAAAACTAAGCCTATTGTCAATGTTCAGATATTTTTTCAAATCTCTACTTTAGACTTTTTTTATTTTACTTACTTTACTATTTTTATGTATTGGAGTATAATCGATGTGAATTCTCTTTAAAGTTTTCTGAAAAGAGGGGAGATCCTTGAGTAGAAACTTGAAGAATATAGTTTATTCAACAATTTAAACCGATTCCCACTTTTTTTTATTTTTGTATCTGCTAATAATCACCCACCTTCCAATGTTCTTAAATTAAGACCAATTGTGTTATCAATCTAAATATAGATGAAAGAATTTAATTATTGCCAGATTTGGTCATAAATTATTATCAGATGATACTGATTGTGAGGTGAATGATTACAATTTAGATGAAAATGCGCTAAATGATTTACAGTTGAGTTGATTATTAAGGGAATTTGGGTGATAATGAGGTGAATACAGGTGAATGGGTACAGTTCAAGTTATTATGAGGCGATTTTTGGCGATAATGAGATGAATGATTGCAATTTAGGTTATAATAAGGTGAATGATTTATATTTAAGAGATAATGAGGTGAATAATTACAATTTAGGTGCTAACGAGTCGAATGATTACAATATTTATGGGATACTTTTTAACAATAATTTGTGTAAAAGTAATTTTTACGAAAACACATCCACATCTGTGCTAAGGATCATGAAAATAATGCCAAACTATAAAAAAATGTATAATCATAGTTGTAAAGGTATTGTTCTTTTTTTCGATATTGATATACAAAAAGCTCTTGGTATGACATGCTAAAAAAACAGGTATTAACTGCTTGGATGAGATATTGAGAGGACATTCCATTATAATCTATTATTCCGAAAAAAGGAAATCTCTCTTATTCTGGTCGCCTTGGAAATAAATACTTGGATCCGTTAAATACAGAAACTTTTGGGTAATAGTTTCAGCTGAAACTAAATATATTGCTTGTGCTTAAATAATTTCTTTTCTCATTATCATAAATGTCTTTACTTTTTTCATTGGTAATGGGTACAATTTATTTTGGATAAAATGCATTTCTTTTTCATTTGTGAAAGGGTTGGTTTAAAGTTTGAGGTGAAATCAACAATGGGTTGATTGTTTGTCTGTCAGTCTATACTTTCAAGACCATGCTAACACAATAATAAAACACGCAGTAAAATATATTAAATTATGTATGATATTTTGTGACAATAAGTGCAGTTTTGTGTCAAACTTATTTCAACCGATTGAGAAAAAACGTGTTTAAAGTACAAATTCTGTTTTCGGTTACTATCAGTCAGGAGTTAATCATCAAATAACTCACTAGTATGAGACAATACAGACCTTAAATTGTTAAATTTACACTACAAATTACTATTTCGCAAGTAATTAAGCTGATGTCTTGCAAGGCATTCTCTGGTATGACAAGCATATTGATTGTATGCAAGAAAGTTTTAGGGAGGATATTTTCCCTTATTAAAACAATGTTATAAAAAGTAGATATTGCAGCAAAATACAAATGTTGTAAATTTTTAGTTCACAGTTTCATGCATAAAATTTGACTCTTTTTTTCAACTAATTTTATTTAGATATATTTTTTTCATGCTAAATTTGTTTCTGATCACCAGGCTCTCAGTGCCATATAAAATGAGTTTTGAGTACATTATCTAACGATTAAGGCATAAACAAAAAATGATACTATTATTATAAATTAGAAGTCACATCGTAAGAAAGTAGTATAATATAATATTCAAAGTTAACAATCTTTCGCTGAATACTTCTAATGGAAACAAAAACTGTTGATCTGAAACTATCAAGAAAGTCCGGGAAACTTATCTGGCCAAACTAATCCTCAGAAGATTGATTTCTAGAAAATTCTTGGTTAAAGGACACTGAGGAGAAGAAACATGAAGTTCTGGATAGGGTGACGAATGACTTTTATCTTTCAATAAATCTTTCCCTTTCCATGAAAAAAAAGGAAAAAAGAACTGAGATATCTTTGGTCTAAAGATATTTTTGTGTGTGTGTCTGTATGTATGCGTATGTGAACTTCATCCAAAGATAAGACTATTAATTTTGAGAATTATTATTATTTTTACATTTTTATTTCTATTTTCGTCTATAACTTTTATTGGAGTACTCTGAGTAATTATACCAATTTTCTTTTCCGAACTATAGCAAACAAAATTATATCAAATTGCACCACATAACTATTTGATTGATCGGTATTTCTGAATGACTGAGATCCAGTACCACTAAACATCCATATTGAACTTAGGACTGTTGTATTTTAAATCTGACGTAATTGGTCAAAGGTCCTTCCACTTTTGCGTTTAAGGAGTTTGGAGGGGGAAAAGTTGACTCAGGTGTTTGTATCTATTCTTAATACAAAATTATGTGTTTCGTACAAAATATGGGAATAAGAAGTTTACGATTTGATGCTTGGTTCTGGTTTTCTTAATGGACATTGCAAATTTCACAGGGAAGCATCTCGTTACTGATAATGAGAAGCTTGATGGCATGGTTATTAGTTGTCCCTAACCTTGTAGGTACACGAAACGAGAGTATCTTCCTCCTTCCATCGATGAAAAGATGTATTACCTTAGGGAAAGGTTGTACCAAGGGCGGCAGCTTTAGGACTCAACCAAAATTCCCCCCAGAGTTGATGATGCGGTGATCCGGTCATGCAGACTTTTTCAGTATGCCTGCTGGCGGGTTGCAGTAATCAGTTTGTGATGGACATAATAATGATATGGGATCAAAGTGCCCTCACTGATGAAGGAAAGTGCTTGTACAATACTCGGTGTTGATCTTTAGGAACTAAAGCATAGAGTTAAGGAAAAATTTCAAAATTCCGTCCTTGAGTTGTATAGTATCCAATAGGCTCATTATTATAAAACACACTTTATTCTACACAAAATATGAAACAGAAGTTACAAAAGACAGATAAAGTATAAGAAAATAGTACTTATTATCAATAATATATAGTATTTATAATAAACCAAGAATATAGCACAAGCAGCAAATCAACGATAAAAAGCTGTAACAGTTTGAAATGTTTTCATTTCGAGTATGCAGGTGATCATTATGCCATTAATAGATTTCGCTCAATTCAATAGTTTCTTTGTTCTATTAAATATGAATTATTCCATTAGTTTGGCTGTATTATATCGCTGTCGAGAGAAGATATTGAATGTTTTAGAATTAATACTAGAATTAGCATCTGAATGGTTATTCCTAAGGATCTCGAATATTCCAAGTGCTTCATTTCTGTAGCCAAGTTTGATTTTCACTGACTCAGTATGCATGAGAGTGATCTATGAATTTATCTTTCTTGCCTTGAAATTAACTGCACAAGGAAGACACATTGCAAATCCGTAACAATAGCTTCTATTTTGTTTTTGTTGTATCATCCAGGTCATTCAAACTTTCTACATGAATTTGAACAGATGTGGTGTACTCCAAAGTGGATATAAAACCATCTATGAGTCAAGGACTCATAACAGATCTAAGGTGAACCAAAGTAGCTTTGGATTCATAAAGAAGTTTGTTATCCTTAACAAGGAATACATTCTTTTAATTGGGAATTTTCAGATTACAGCAGTCAGATTGGTGCTTCACTTAAAGAAAGAAAAATAACAAGCAACCAATTTGATTGATAAAAACAGTTCGTTGCATAAAAATTAATAAATGGGAAATGAACATATACTTATTAATAATAGAATTTCCTTTTAATTATCTTTTATACATTATCTATACTGTACCAGCAAAAGTTTATTGTTTTTAAATAGACATGATTTCTCCCTTTGAATTAAGATATGAGCCTCTGTTATGTTGCTAAATGGTTTACGCTTCTCTCTGATTTACTAAATGCAAATGTGATTGTCTTTAGGAGAGATTATAAAAGATGAAATTCAATGGGAGGCCAAGACTCACAATAGATATTACCCTTTAATTATAAAAATGATTTGAAATTGTTTACCTTTCCAAGAATATTTGAGTTTTGTCTTTGTTCGTTAAGTTCATTCATAAGGCTAACTAAAAGTAATTAAAACAAATAGTGCTTGGTTAGAAAATGAATACAATAAATAATTATCTCACTGAAATAAAAAAAAAATGATTTATTTAGAAGTAGAATGAATTTTTTAGTAAATAATTAATACATATATATATTTTCAAAAAATGTATTTCTTAAACGAAAATAATTTTGAATAACTTAAAAATTGATGAATTCATATTATAAGCAACTTTATTTTATACTGCGTAACATTTTAAGAATATTTCTTATTTGGAGACAGTAGCTTATATATATTAACAGATTTTTTTACGGCAAAAAATAATTAAAGTGTATTTTTAAATGAAGTAAATAATTCTTGAATATAAGTAAGCTACTCAATCAACTAACAAAACTCAGTGAGTTTTCAAAGCAAAATCCTCCTTCCTATTAATATTCACATATTCATATTTCACTATTTTAAGCTGGATAAAATTCTAGACGTAATTTATTCTAACTTGTTTAGAACTTCTCAGACAGTTTCAATTTTGAAAATTGCTTGAGATTAATAAATTCCTTAATTAGATTTCACGCAGTTTCAAAATATGGAGTTTTCGACTTCCTCTTTCTAAAATTTCATTTCTAATATGATTTATTTTTGAAAATTTATCATAATTTTAATATTTTTTTAAATATTAAAATGCCCATTTTTTATCCAATAGTTTCAAAAAATCTTAAAGAATTTATGAATGAAGGTGCCTAATAATATATTAATGCATGGTATTAAAAAAATAAAGGAAATACAAATTCGAAAACCAATCTAATGGACTAAATGTTCTTATTAAAATTTGAAAGTTTTACCCAATTATACAAGGTGTAGCTAATATTCAAAATGTCATCGATATATGCATCACTGGGTTCAGAAATGTAATTATAAATCATATTAAAAACTATAATTTTATAGAAAATCTTTGAAAATATATTATTTTCGTATTTACAGTGTTTAGAAAAATAAAATAGCAAATCTGTACTTTGTGAAAATTAGAAAAGGAATAGTGTTTACAAAATGAAATACTTAGGTAAAAAATGAAAAAAAGTTACAATAATATTTTAAGATATTTTTTTAATCCGTCAGTCACAAAAATACCAAGAAACTACTGTTGCTACAATCTAAATTAAAACATTATCATCATGTCTACATATTTAAAGGAAAACTAAACTTACAATGTGAATTTCATTAGCCGCAAATTTGAGGCAAGTTTATTAATGAAAAATTTGAACAGTATATTTAATGGAAAACGATTGTTTTCGAATAAAGACATGGAAAATCTAATTTACAGAATCCAAGATTATTGTTCCCCATAAAACAATTTTTCTAAAACAATTATTACTAAGTGCTACAAAATTAATAAATAGCAATTAGAAATAATAATTGATAAGAAAAATAATAGTACTTATGCAGACATTTTACCTTTTTTATGTAGTGGTTAAACGATTTATATTAAAACATTTAATGCAGGAGTAATTCTATGGTATACGTTATTTACTGGTTTAAAATATGTTTTAACTTTGAATTAATATAATGGAATAGCTACTATTTAATACACTGAATTACTTCGTTCTGATACTTATTCTCATCAATTCATAAATTATATCATTTATTTACTCTAAATATTACCTGCAATCTTCAATAAAATTATATTATGCACTCTCAAGATTAGTTTCAAAGTTGAAATCTAGACATATAATACTAATATAATGCTGCTAATATCTTAAATGCATACATTCATTTCGAAGTTAATATATTTTAATTGTGGAAATTGAAAGCAGCAACTCTTTTTAGAAATTAATAATCAATTACAATGATAATCATGTAATAGTTATTAGGAAGAGTACTAAAGAAGATTACTAACTATCAAATGAGTAAGAAGAAGAAGAAAGGTTCAAATATTTTTTATTTTATTTTCATAATGACTTACAGGAAATATAGAAAATTTATATAAACCTTTATATTAATAATGTATATTAAAAGGTTTATATACACTATTTAAAATTTTTTATTAATAATACAAACGTTTAAAAAATTTTTAACAAAAAAGTAATTAAAGGATATTAGAGCATTTTGACCAAAATATTATAGAATCATAATCTTATATATTTAGTTGATTTATATTTAGTTTAAAATTTTTTATTTATTATAAAGCAACAATACTGACACAAAAATGTTTCATAGCATTGTAACGAGTGAATACGAGCCTTTTGATTAATAGAAGAAAATATTGTTAATTAACGTTCTGAAAAGTATTTTTTTAATTATTTATAAACTGGACACAAAATGTACTGATAAAAAATTAGCATTGCTGATAAACTTACCTTGCCTTGTACTTTAAATTAGGGTAAAATATGTTTATGTCAAAAAATTTATTTATATATTATTCAAGAAAAATAATAAATTTTATAACGTTTTCATTAAACTTTGAATAAAATTGTGAAGTTAGGCTTCTCAAGAAACAGTTAAATACTTGTATGGTTGCACAAGATGCACGATTTGTCTTGTTTGTATACTTGAATATACTGTATGTACAATATTCCATCTTGCATATCACATGATTAAATTTGCATACGCGTTACAGTTACAGGTTACACGTTGCGAAGAAGCATTTTATTAAAAGTTTTATGCAGCAGGTCATTCAGATTGAGATTTTAGTAAAAGAATCTTCAAGAGGAGGTAGTGACAAATATGTATAACAGAATAACAAGTACTTGTAATCAAAGATTGACATAAAATAATTTGAGTTAAATGAAATTTTCTCGTTATAGAAGGGCGAAACTGCAAATATATATATATATATATATATATATATATATATATATATATATAGAATAAAATTTCAAAATTTATTTCCTTGTTTTTTTCTAATATGTTGAAATCTGATTTCTTAACAAAAAATTATTAGAATTTCAATAAATATTGAAATCTATTGTTATATATATACATATTAATGAAATAATTTTTTTTGTATCATACGCCAGACATGAAAAATATAAAATACTTTACGCGTAATTTGACAAAGAAAGGGGGACAAAAACCTATTTTACATTGTTCCTTCAAATTGGCCTGCATAAAAATCTCTTTATTTCTCATTTAAAAGAGAATTTTAATTTCGAACAAAGTAAAAAAATATATATAAATTCTAAAGCAACAACAATGCTGCTTAAAAAAGTTTTAGCATATTAATAAAATAACTTTTTTATATGCCTTTGAATTGTTTTTAAAAATATATTTGATAATGGATGCAAGAGAATTTCATAAAATATCCATACAAAAAACTTTCAAGTTAAAAATTGAATTCCTTGCTGAATTTGCTAGAAAATTAAATACACTTTTAATACGAAACCAAACTATCAAGCTAAATTATTTCTTGTTCAATAATAAAGGCATGATAAAACCTTTTAATTGGTTTAGTCTCCATCGAAATAATAATTTTACCAATTTTATTTCTACAAGAAAAAGGAAAAACAAAATATATATATCGTTGTTTATTTAATATTTATCAAATTCTCGAACTATTGTTTGTTGTTAAGTATAAAAAAAATGCATTACACCATGATTTTACAAACATAAACTCTATTTCATTTTACAGCTTACAAATATTTAATTTATGTTTCCTCTTTCTTTTTTCCCTTTGATGTAAATGCAGCAAAAAGGAAGACTGCTTGGAAAAGATACATAAATAAAACCATTTTTTAAAAAGAAAGGATCTTCGTATCAATTTTCATGCTTTGAAGGCATTCATTTATATGCTGTTCAAATTTAAATGAATTGCAAAATATTTTAGCTTTGATTTAACTTTTGAAGGATTTATTTTCTTACTAAAATCTGGTTTATTTTTAGTTTAAAAATTTGGGCCTATTCTGATTGATTTAGATTTGACCAAATTATTTTAATTCTTACGACTAACACATATGAATTCAAATACTTTGTATTTTTATACCATACGTAATATTGTTAAATTATTGTTTTGTTATTTCTACTATTACATATTATTAAATTTATATTATTGTTATTATTATAATATTATTGTATCGATTTGATCTTTTTTGTATCATAGACATATTTCATATTTGCTATGATATAATTTTACGCTTAATATTTTCACTAACTCTTTAATGTTCTAGGGTCTTAAAATTTTGAATTTCTGCTTATAACTAATAACAAATTTTGTAATTAATAACAATAAATTTTATTTACTACTTTGAACTTTTAATTAATAATATTATTCATTATTTTTGGAACTTAATTATTATTCAACCGATCAATTTTGTTATGTTTTGAGTGTAAGCCAGTGATACCTCCTCCAAGTAATACAAAAAATGAAATTAAAATTCTATAATGTTTATAGTAAAATAAATTAAATATAATAAGAAAATAATTCAAATAAAAAAAATTCTTTATATTATATTAATAAAGAAGTGCGTTTTAAATAATTATTTTTTGTATCTATTTGGCTATTTCTCTATAATTTGGTAGCCATCCCGACTTTTTCTTTAAAACGTTTCATTGGTAATAGAATTATTTGCTATCAGAAAAATTATGGTTTTTATGTCATTAAAATCTTATTCCCCTTGTTAGGTTTATCAGTCCATTTCTAATTATGTTCTTTGTAATTTGATTTCCGGTTTCATTAGATCATATTTTTTGGGTGGCAAGGAGCACGCAAGCATTTTTGGGATCATATTTTTTGTGCATTCATATGGGAGATTAAAAAAATTAACTTTCAGTGCTTTAAAAAAGGGAGAAAACAAATTTTAATTTTCTAAACAGAATTTCGTTTCTAAATTGTCATTTCGAAATATCGTATTTTTAACCTTGGCTTGGCTCTTGCATAGACCATGGTTTTTGCACCAGAAAATCCAATCTAATCTAAATATTGAGAAATAATTAACTAATTCTATCACATTAATTTTACTTTTTATACTTTAAATTACATTTTATTTTATATTTAATTTAAAAATCAAATGAATTATATTGAAGTCTTTTTTTAATTGCAAGTAATGTGGTAAGTTGTTTATGTAAGTTAAGTGTGGAATACTGTCATAAGAAGTTAATGTAACTAATCAACAGCATATTCCATTCATTCATTATTGAGAAACAAATGAATCTACTATTTTTTCTATTCTGATTATTTGAGTGTTTGGAGCAAAATTTATTAGATAATTGATGAGACAAAAATTAATAGATATTTGTTTACAGTATATAAACAAAAGCTTTACCAGCAGTACTAAGTGATACAGGTGCTTATAACTAAACCATTAGCCCCCTCCCCATCAGAAAAATATAATTTGTTTTTTTGTTGTTAATATTCCAGGTCATTTCACTCATATATATCCTAATGAAGAAAATAACAGATGCATTGCTTACAAAGATATGGTATACGCAATCCAAATATGCTTTTTTTTTATGTTAATTTCAAAATGGGGATTAAAAAATTGACATTAAAATTTGCAGGATTCTTGCTTTTTTTTAATAAAATAGTTGCTATGTTGCCTAATTAACGGATTTATCGTTGATGAAGGTTCATACTTCAGACTGAGAGGGATGTCTCAAGTGCCACTCTTAGTAAAGGCTAGACTGTTTAGGGTTAAAACATAATGACTGTTTAAGGTTACGAAATTTTTGAAGTTCACTCTAGTTATCTAAGAAGGTTGAAATCCATTCAAACATTTCTTTGTTTTTCTCAAAGAACATTGGAAAACACCATTAGATTCCATTTTGCAATCAAGATTAAGAGATATTTGAATTTCATTTAATTTTATAAATATAATTTGAGATTTCAGAAAAGTTTATAGAATATTTTATTTCTTAAAATAAAATTGAGTACCTTTTTCCCTAGATGTCCTTATGTTTTATGACTATAATTGTCGAATTCCATTAAAAAAAGCTGATATCAGATGTGATTAAACAAATTATGATGTTCAGCAATTATGTCTATAATTTTTATTTGTACGTATCTTAATTTTCAAGAACTTTTGTCTAGATTATTCCTCTTAAGCATTTTCTACAAACATTTAGGATTTGTATTATAAGAGTAATTGTTAATATTTATTGTATGTTATGATCAATACAGTACACTAGACGGCATCCTGGTATAGAGGTAGCGTGTCTTCACCGTTATCTGGGCGTCACGGGTTCGAGTCCCGGTTTCGGCATGGTTGCTATTCTGTGTTCTATCTGTGAGTAGTCTGAGCGTGTCCCACTGTAAAAAGGGGATGAACGAGGGGCATGAAGTAGTTAAGTCGTACTCTTATCCCTAGTTGTCGCTACTAGAAAAAACAAGGGAATCTAATTTAGGCTTAAATCGCTGACAGCTTTCTATCAGTGGTCTTGTAAAGTGCCATAAGTAACAATAAAATACACTTAAACAATAGCACTAATTCGTTTTGGGATACTAACTTTAATGAAGTATTTTATCTAACGTGTGTAATCTACGTATATCAAACACTCTATTCATAATCTTTATACAAAAGTTTCATTTAATAAATTAACTATTTAGGCTCATTAGTTAAACGCCATTGATCTTAGACACCACTTTAAATTACAATACAGACATTATTCCAGGATTGATTTATAAAATTCGCCACTTCATATCCTCAAGCTGACTTTTAACTTAAAACTATCACCACCTTTCTCTTAGTCTGATCAAAAGTTTTGATATCCTGTTAATATATATTTGATCAAACTTTATAAAGACACACTGACAATGATTAACACTCAAGACATCAATCTTGACAAGTATATCCCCCCACCATCTCCCCTTCCCTTTCTGCAGAAACACTACAGATCGCAACTTCACTGATGACGTCTACATTTGAAGAGGGCGTCAGTTTATCCAAGCTCTGAAAAGGGCGCGCTAAAATCAATAGACAAGAACCAAGCTACCACAGCTGTTACTGAAAGGCAAACGTGTCCATTCAATACCTCGATAGGGGCCAAAGTTTTGAAAGGGAAAGGGCCACAGTCCCCCACATCCACCATCCCCGGGAATAGCATACGAGCCGGTCACGCCTTAACCCTGGGCATGTGCAGTCATCATTTTGCCATCAGTCATGGCAACGTGTCAGCAGTGCTATTTCTGTAGAGGGTGGGAGTGTGGAAGTCAGCCCTGGTGGAAGCTCTAGGCGTCTTCTGCCTTTTTTGTAGGTGATGCTATGAATGTTAGATTTGGGAGGGGGGGGGGTCGCAGACGTGAAAAAGTTGATATTCTTATTGCAGAAGGAGAAACGTTTTATGAAAGGGTGGGGGAGGGGAATGTATGGATATGTTGCGTGGGTATGCATGTGGAAATGTGTGTGGCACACAGTGCATCACGAAAATGGGTTGAAATGTATGGGAAGGGGATATTTATATTCCGAACGAGGTCTCTAGCATTTAAAGGCGAGAATCTGAAAGGTTCTTGTTTTTATCAGCACATTGACTAAACTGGAATGTAGTACGAATCTTCTTTCTGTTAATAAAAGGGGTAAAAGCATGTATGTGTGTGTGCAAAGGAAATATCTAGTGATGGTAAATTAATGTTTTCAGATGTGGATCTGAATTCTTTACTAAATATTTAAGATGAATTATTATCTGCTAAAATTGAGCATGATTATTTGTTATTTTATTTCGCAATTAATGTTCAACTGAAAATATTCATAAATTTAAAATTGTCTGCGGTTTATTGGTTTACAAATTTTTTTTTTTAAATTCTTCCAAAAACCGAAATTTTTACTCAGTTTTATTTAAATAGTTGTGTGAGTCTGAAATTTTTATTGAAATAGATTAACAGACTTCAGAGACTTACTACAAATAAAAAATTCTTTCAAAAATGAAAGAAACGAAAGAACGAATTTATGAATACTTTTAATCCAAGATATTTATACATGTGATTAAATCTAGGCACTTAAAAAGGTATTCAAAATTATAAACAGGATACACGAAATTAAAAATCCCTAAAGCTTCATTTTGATTTTTTTCCATACAAATTATATGCAATAATTGCTATTTAATTATATTGAAACTAAAACTAACCCCTCTTTATGTTTATTCTAATGAACGGTATTCTTTTGACCACCTCTATTGATCATTGAAAATAAAAATTATGAAAGATTTTACAACAATAAAACAATGTTGATATAAAATTAATTTTGCTTATGTATCAATGCACTATGAGGGATGTTATATTAGTAATATCAATACTTTATATTAATGTAGTTGAATGGATTTTAAGTTCTGTTATATTTTCAAATTTTTAACTAAGACGAACTAAGGTTAGTCCTAAGCAATTTTTGAATCAATAAATTTTTTTATATTTTTTTTAATTTGAAGCTTGGGAATTTTCAATTACATTAATGTTGTTTAAATTAATATGTTTTAAATAATTACAATACAATGTCTTTTATAATAATAGAATTAACACAGATTTTACATGTTTATTTACTTGGTAAAAATAATAAAAATTCATCCTACAAAATTCATACAGATATTGAGAAAATCCACATTAGAATGAATTTCCTAAAATTGTGCTGAAGATTTTAATTCATAAAAATCATGCGAAGTTTATGAAATATTACTTACCTTTTGAAAATATTCTTGAACAAATTGATTTTTGCTTTTTTTAAAAATTTTGAATGAGTAATTTTAAAACTCAAATATTTTTACCATTAATTTTGTAATACCTAAAAATGATATTTTTTATTTTATTTGCAACAATAGATTTCATCTTTGAAAGTAAATCCAAAACTTTTAAATATTTTTATAAATATAAAATTTTTTTCATTTATCTTTTGATTGCCTTCCGGATTGCTAGAAGCTTAGACAGAGAAATCTGGTTTATTTTCCGCAATATGCTTGGAGTCTGTTGTCCACACTATATTGTCTAACTACATTATAGAGAACCAAGAACTAAAATACTGCAAAGGCCAACATATAATTTGAAATAGATTATCTAAGAATTTTTGATGGCCCAATGACGACTCTACTCTGTTAAGAAGGTTCATATAGATATAAATAAAATATGTGCAAAGCTGATGAAATAACACTAATGTATATAATAATTTTTTTCAAAATATATTTTTAAGGGAATTAAAATTAATCTATGCATACAAAATTTATTTCAAATTAAACACTGCCATTATCTTCTGCAAACTACTGTAGCCAAATGTGGGTAGTGAAAAATAAACACACACATATATATAATAAATGGATTTCTTTAGTTCATTAGCTATTTACTTACGTTTAATAGATACGTTTAAAGAACTTCATAGTTAGAGAAATATATTTGCATGTGTGTACGTTTATATAACATAAAAAGCATAAAGCATGCGTTTATATAACATAAAATAAGATTTTTTTAAAATCAAAAATATTACCTCGTAAGAAGTTTTGAATTTAGATGTCTCATAACTTTTATGACAGTCACAGTATTTTTCATTTCTAACAAAATATCACTTCAAAAAACTGAAAAAAAAACCGAGGAAAATATTTCTTAAATACTATGCGTTTTCTTGTCACTGTTTCAGAAAAGAAAAAAGAACAAATAAATAAAGAGAAGCTTACCAAAATTCTTCTTTCACAGCAAGAAAGAAAAAAAGTCAAAAGAAATCTTTGAGATAAGAAAACTCTGAGATGAAAGATGCAGCATTCCTGTTTCCGTACTCGGATTCAAGTTTTCAGCGCTTGACACCCGAACTGATTGATGGTAAAATAATCAAAGGATTGGTGCCGAAACGGAACATTTCTTTGACATTAAAATATCCCCAAATTCAATAAAGGGTCGGGAATTCCATGTACATTGAGTAAAAGCAATCGTATTTCTTTAATGTTATTATTTATAGCTTTTTCCCACTGTGTACTGTAAAGGGAATAAAAACCGAGAAAGGATTCCATAAGGCATAGATGTTCCAGAAATGCCCTCATTTTGAAAATGTAACACTATTTCCATGAATTGTTATGATGTGTTAATAAATATATGTATAATTTTATTCAAGAGGTTTCTTTACAACAATTTTTATTTGTTTTAAACTATTTTTTTAAAAATTCCTTTTAAATTTTATGCTACTGAGAGGGAGAACATCCAATTTAAATTTTCCATAATAGTGATTGATCCTCACTTTCCTGGGGGGTACTATAATGTTATAAATTCTACATTCACTCCAATGACAGATGATATCTGAGTAGAAAAGGTAAAACCATAGATCAAATTATACTAGAATCCTCTATGTGTACACTATAGAAACCATTTTAATTATAGTGGCGTGATGGAGAATCAAGACAAACTAGAATAAAATGGCGGGCCTGGAATTATACCTATGTGTAATACATTTTTTTTTTAAATATTGTGAAAATAAAGCCTTTATTATGCTTAACAAATGAATATAGTTTTTACCAGCGTCTTCATTGCACAACATGGTATTAAATATTTAGAAAATTCGACTAATCTGAAATCGATATCAATAATTACAAAAATATTTTATTTTCAGATACTTACTCGATTTTCTTTTAATATTTACTTGGTTTAAATACATAATATAGGAGGTTTAAGAAATTATTTAAGTATTTTTTCCGTTATAAGGGGACAAGATGTCGAAAAGCAAATCGAATGACAAAACACATGTCACCAGTTTGAACGAAATGCTAACAATTCATCATCTGAATTAAGTGAATTTGACGAATTTGGAAGTTAAATTTAACATAATTTTGGATTTTTTGGCTGATTTTCACTTTTTTCGACTAACGATTATTTAGCTACTTTTTGGCGATTTTTTTCATTGCGCACGTATAACGGAAAAGTATCATTATTTAAAATTTATTTGCTTTTTAGTGTAGAAAAGTAACAAATTATCTTATGCAGAAACTTGATGAATACACAAGTTTCTGATATTTGTAAGAGGAAGGATGCAGAAAGTATACTTTACCCCGAATAATTTATATATCTAATTTATTTAATATCTAATGAGCATTTAAAGGTATAGTTGATATTTAAAGCAAACTTTCTCAATGAAAAAATTATTTATCTGACATTTTTCATTAAAATTTTTTACATTTTCATTTTAATGTTACAAAAATTCCCTTAAAATTCATAGATACATTTATCTAAATATTTTTTATAAAACAAGTATCATGATTCAAATCACCTCAAAATTTCAAATTTCGAAAATACATCATGAAAAAGAATACCAATATTTTCAAACATATGTTTTAATGTTACAAACTACTTTGCTTTTTATCTCATTATAAAAACAACTGAAATTGTATTTTTGGGTTTTACAATGAAATTAAATTATCTTTACCAATAACGCTTTTTAAATACATTAAATTTTAAATAAAAATAAATTATTGATTCATATTTAATTTATAAATAATTTTATCCTTGTATGCTTTTATAATGAAAGAGTCTTAATTTTAACTAAAGTATGGTAAATATGGAGTTGTTTGTGGTAATGGCAAAGATAAAATTTTCATTTTGAGTGAATATTCAAAATAGAAAGAAAATGCCTTTCAAGGAATTCAGAATAATAATAAAAATATTTTTATTGAGTACATGAATAGGGTCATGAAAATTATTTTTTACAAGATTACTAGTAATTTAATTAAATAAAAAATAACAATTTTTCTACAAAATTCATTTTATTGATTGAATGTTTATATTTTAAATGCTCATATGCTTTTAACAATCTTACACCAAAAATGATTATTTATAAGATTTTATAGTAAAGATGAAGCTAATTAAATGAATTAAAATTCCAAAATGCAATATATTTCTTGTTAGAGTGAAAAGTTCTGCAAAATACTACATATTAAAATCAAATAATTTTAATCAAAGTATCAGAAGAATATAAGTAAGAAAACTAACATTTTTCATATTATAATATTTTTGTATTATTTATATTATATTCTATGTAATACATTTTTACATATTTATTACATTATGTTTTATATATTACATTTTTATATATTTATTAAATTATATTTTATATATTATATTTTTACATATTATTTATGAAATTATATTTTTACATATTATTTATCACATTATACTTTTATATATAATTTATTACTTTATATTTTACATCATCTTATTCGAAAATTATTAATTAAATGTTATGAATATTTCTTTCAAAGCATTACATTTCAATAATTTTAAGTACAAATTATTCTTATTCCTACAAATAAATATTTTTATTAGCCAAATAACTCATATAATATTTTAAATAATTGCGAAATATTTCTAGTTATTTTTATATCCCCAAATGGTGTAATTCAAATCTTTATTAATTTAAAATTCTTCACTACCGTACCCATATTTTCCCACAGAGATTCACTGTTTCATTGAGAAATGAATCCTAAATTAATTACGATGGCTCCGCCAAGGCGCAGGATTCCTTCGTCTTAATCGAATAAACAAAATGGCTTGCATCCCACAAAAGGAAATTGAATTTACCTTCTTTTATTTTTTTCTTACCCAGGATGGGCAAAAGAATATGAAGGTAAATAAATTGAGTTAAAATCATCCCAGTCGTTCTTTGTATTTCCTCGATTTATCGCATTTCCTCTCTGTGTCAACAGGCTCGATGTCAGAATAAGGGAATTCTACGATCCTTATATCATCTGAAGGAATTAAAAGGAGAAAAAATAAGCGATTGCTTTCTCGGAATGAAGCAAATGCAATTAAATCATCACCCGAAGAGCCTATTATTGTCTGCTGTGAAGTGGCTGAAATCAAAGTTGACTTTTGTTTTGATGCGTCAGTGAATTGATTGGACTTTTTAGGATGCATTTAAAGAAACGGTGATGAAGAAAACGTTTTTTGTTTTGTGAATTAGAAATCACTTTAAACAATTCCTTTCTACAAAAGTCTGATTGAGGCATTTCCAAACGCCAAGCGAAATTTAAGGGGCGGAAAGTAAATTTTGAATTCTTGCTCGTATGTTCTCTTTGAGTTGTCAGTGACCATGACAATGATTGTTTCGGATTTTTTTCCCACGTTTGATTATTCCCTCAGAATTATAAAAAGAGGAAACTGAAATGACAACTAAGGACTTGAAACATTATTTATAAAAAACATTATTAAAGAAAAAGTCTAAATTCCTTCAAAGAATGCAATTTTCTTATGGATACAAGGAATGTTCAAATGAAAATGTGTGAAACTTCCCTGTAGGTACAAATGAAGACTTTATTCAAAAGAATTCTATAGACCAAAGCACAAAGATTCCATTGAACAGCAAGCCGAAGGATTCCTTGTTCCCCTGACCAGGTTCCCGTCCTTCACATCGTCCTTGTGTTCGCTGTTCAAGTTGAAGCTCTTCTCTTTCAAAACCATAAAATTCGATGTGCTCTATGAGACACTCTGAAGACGTCATTCCATCAAGGGGGTACTCAAATACGATGTGGTTCTGCTCCCTGATAACGCGAGTCCACTTGTCTCCAGGGTCATATACGCGGATCTGGTCAGTCAAGTTCAAGTGGGTACAGCTCGACCTGTGCCCGGACATGTTACCCTGTGAGATTCTTGTATTAGGTTCCCTTAAAACATCTGAAAGGGAAGCGATTCAAACAGGATGGTGAACTCAACAATGCTGTGAATGACTGGGTTTCATAACCTCCACGGGAATTTTAAGAAAAAGAAATCCTTCGGCTCGTGAATCAGTGGGATCGTTGTACTCAGGTCGTAGGTGTATACTTTGAATGCAATTTTCTTTTGTACCCACAGCATTTTTTCGTACCTTTACATTTGAACTCCCCTTGTATATTTTCTTATACATATTTTCTCATACATACTTCTTTATTACCATATTATGGCTCTTTTTTAAGGTTTTCCGTTTTGCATAAGGTATTAAAATTTGTAGCTAACATCGTAAATTTTTAAAGCTATTTCATTCCTATTCAAATATTCAGTTTTAATTGGCATTGATTATTCCTAGCTTTTTAAAAATCCCTAAAATTTTATTTCTTTCTGATAGTGAAATTAATTACTTTTATTTTTAACTTTTTTCATTTGGATGGCGACTTTCAGGGTGCATCATTTTGACGTTTTATTTGTTTATATATATATATATATATATGCATTAATTTTAATTTTTAAATTAATGGAAGGGAATACAGACGAAGTTTTATATCCTTATTAGAGCAAAACAGGACATAAAATATTTTCTCAGGTGGTTATATACTATTAGATTTCTTTACATGTGCTGATTTAGGTAAGAGAAATATAAGAATCCTTTAAAAAGAATTCTCTTCGGTTGACAATTTTTTATCCATCCACTTGGAGCATATGAACCACAATCAAGTATTTTTACAAGGATTCTACTGAATTAGTTAAAGAAAAATGGTAAAAATAAGAAAAAATCTGGAAAGAAGAGAAATTTTAGAATTAATTTAATATGAATTAAATTAAGAAAAAACTTTGGAAATTAATTTAAATTTAAATTAAATTTTAAAATATCATTACATACATATTTCGGAGCAATAAGTCCATGTCTTAAACGAATAAACATACATCGAATTATTTTTCAGAGTGCAAACTGTTAACTTTCTACCTATGTTTGCTGAGTCAACAAAACAATGTAAATGCTCTTAAATTCCTGATTTTTCTCAATTATGTTTCCCAATCTTTTTGCTATTTGTACTTTTTAATAAAATGTGAGAAACTTTAATTGCAGTTGAAAAATTTAGAATAAAATGATGAAATTAATTAAAACTTAGGGCGTTCAATTTTCATATTAAAAAAAGGCGTCTGCGTGAGTAATTGAAAAAATTAAGAGCCAATTGAGAAATATATATATGTGAACGATAGTACAGGTAACCTCATTTGTACAAAATTTTGAATGTTTCTATGTGTGATGTCTTTTTGAAATTAATTTTAATTGAATTTTTTCCATTGCCACAAAACATCAAAGGATTTAAATCACAATGAATAATCAAATAATTTATGAACTGGCAGTAGGAGTGATCTCAAAGTCACTTAGTTCTGACTTTTGATGAATAAGCTTAGCATTTTCCTTGTCCGCTAAGCTAAGAAAATTTAACATATATCGATTTCTTCTTCTTAAGATAAATTAAAGCACAGTAATAGAATGCTCTTTCGAAATGAATCAAAATTTCCTGCGATATCTTGCATTTTTCCTGCGATATCTTTGCGAAAGAGGTTGAAAAATTTCTAAAAAATTTCTATTCTCTCTCTCTCTCTCTGTCTCTCTGTCTCTCTCTCTCCCTCTCTCTGTCTATCTATCTATCTATCTATCTATCTATCTATCTATATAT
>JAPMOQ010039254.1:459436-523949 GCA_026543055.1 Argiope trifasciata
TAAATTAATTAACAAAATAAGATAACCTAATCAAAATAATCAATAGAAAAATCATTAGAAAAAAATAGTCAGTAAAAATAGTCAATAAAAAAGGACCTGCCTCATGAGAAATTAATAAATGTCTGTACTCATATATATTATGAATATTTAAATGAAAATGTAATTAAGAAAAATGACTGGCTGGCTTTATGCAATTTTAATATTACCGAAAATTATATATTTAATGGCATTGATTTTTATAAACAGGTTAAAGGTATCCCAATGGGTACAGCTTTTTCAAGTGCTTTAGCTAACATTTTCCTTCATTACTACGAGAAAAAAATAATTAATAATTACTTAATAAACGGTTGGCGATTTATTGATGATTTAATTTTGATTAACTTGGATAATACCAATATTGTTACTAACTGCTATCCTAAAGAATTAACTTTAAAAGAAACAAATAGTGATAATCTTGAAGCTACTTATCTGGATTTAAGGATCAAAATTGCTAATGAAAAAACAATAGTCGGTATTTATGATAAAAGAGACGAATTCAAATTTAATATAATTAAACTCTGTAATTATCACTCTAATCTTAACTCTAAAATTTTCAAAAATGTACTTTTCTCACAATTTAATAAAATTAAAACAATTTGTAATAACAAAATTTCTTTTATAAAAGCAACAAATAGTTTTATTAAAAATTTAAACAATAATGATTTTCCCAAAAACTACTGTAATATCAATATTTTAATAAAAAAAGAAATAATGAAATATTAGTGAAATAGATGGCGCTAAAAAATCACATTTATGTTTAGTTGCACGGTGTTGTTGTTATTGTTAAAGAATGGCGGATACTAGCGAACAGGTCAGGGAACTGATTTTCTTAATTTTGTCATTAATTATGATCTTTCTTATATGGTTTTACCTTTTGTATATATATTTGTTTCATTTGTTGATGTTTTGCTTTGTTTTTGTCTTTTACTGTTGGAATTGGTATGTCTCTTTTGCTTTCATCTTCGGGGGATTTTTCGGGCCACGAGGCGTCAGTACTTTTGGCCATTGTCCATCGACGCCTCACAGAAAAAATTCCCTGATTAAGAATCTTTGCTTGAAAGTGGCTCCTGACGAAGTTTTCAGACCGGATTCCTTTTTTATTGACTATTTTTACTGACTATTTTTTTCTAATGATTTTTCTATTGATTATTTTGATTAGGTTATCTTATTTTGTTAATTAATTTATATTCATTTGCATTTTAGTTGTAGCTGCATTTACGCTCTCTAAATACAATGATTGATTTAAAAACTTTTAATTCTTATAACTTGTTTAATCAGTAATGATTTTTAGTTCCGGTTCCGCTTTGGGTTCGTTGCCGTAGTTACTTCTGTTTCGTTTAAATACTCTTTGAATATTGTATTGTAGATTTATTTCATTATTGGGTTTTTATTCATTTACTTTTCATTATTTGGTTCTCATTCATTTACCTTTCATTTTGTGAACTTTTGCGTGTAATTCTGAATTGAGTTTTAATTTCGATTTCGACCTAGTTGGTTTCATTTTAATTTTGTTGATCAAGAAATGGATTTTGATTGTTTTAATAATTTTATGATTATATATATATATATATATATATATATATAACTTAACTATTTTCTTAACTATTTTTCTATTTTTTCATATGAAATTAGACAGCATAACTTTATTCTAAATCTAAAAGTTTATTATATATCCTGATTTAAATCATAATTTTTCTTTCATATTTTAAATTTTAATCCCATTCGCTCAAAAAAAAACACTTCTGAGACTAGAACATCCATGAGTCGAACGAAGATAGGTCCAAAGATATCTAAGCTTCCTTGTCTTATATAGGTAATGTTAAAGAAATCTCTATAAAAACCTTTCAGTAAAAGTGCCAAAAGATCCTCTTTTCTCATATGTTTCATAGTAAACAGTCGCGTTTCAACTATTATTCTCATGTATCAACTATGCCTTCACATGAAAAAAAATTCCATTTTATTCCGAATTTGTTTCTTCGGGGCACTTATCTACAAAACTATATTAATTGCCAAATCTAATAACTAATTACTTTAAAATACTAACTTACCAATTATTTAATTTATTTTCCAAAACCGGTGTATTAATTTTGAGCTGCTGCTCTCTATCTGTTTCTATCTCTCTACAAGGGCACTAAGAAATGATGATAACACTTAGCTTATTAATATTTAAAAGTGCATGTAAAACGGAAATTTCTGCCAAATAGTTAAGAAGAATCTAAATAAATGTTCAACAAATGATTCCCCACCACCTCCCCCTTTTAGGAACTGCGATGCCTGGTGTCTGCTTCGGCACCAAACAGTTTTAGGTTCGAGATCTGATTTCCTAGAAGAACCCTCATGTATGCAGGTAGGTCTGTAGCATGTTGAATCCATTGGGACCCAACATCTACCCACTGGTATATTATAGAAGTTCAAATATCAACTGCCAACTCAGGTGACGTCCTCGTCATCTAACAGTGGCTCAAAATTAGGAGATCTGGGAAAAAATAACCCTAGTGTAATATAACTATAATAGCCCTACAATAATGTGATTTAACTAAACATTTCCGAATTTTAGAGTTCTTATATACCCTAATATTCTAAATGGATATTTCAGATTTTGAGTAGTTTCAAGTTAAGAGTACCGAGGAACATATTTTAGATTAGGAAAAAAAATTAAGTCATTATACCATGTCTTACATTACTGAATTGTTTAGTGAGGAATAAAATGTTTTTAAAAAGATTGACTCACCCAATTTCCAATATTTTTTACAAATAATTCAGCAAACCTTACAAATAAATAATTTGTGAAATTTGGGCTCTACAAAGTAGTAGTCTAACGGTGTTCATTAATTCTAAACTCTCCACTGTCGTTCACTTGTTTCTCAGCCAAGATTCACTGTTTCTTCATCCTAAATTAATTACTGAGACTTCACCTAGGCTCGGGATTCTTTTGACTTAATCCAATAAACAAAATGCCTTGCAACCTGCAAGCGGAAATTGAATTTGGCTTTATTTTTTTCCTCCACTGTGGGTAAAAGAATATGAAGATAAATAAATTATGTTGAAATCACCTCAGTTATTCTTCGCAGTTTCTCAATTTTTCGCCATGTCTGCTAGTGTCAACAAACTCGATGCCGAAAGGAGGAATGTGATCCTAACATTGTCAAAAATAATTAAAACGTAAAAGTGAATTAAATAGTTCTTTAGGAAATGTAGCCAAGTCAAGTAAATCATAGCTAAAAGAAAACATTGAGAATGTTATCTTAAGACATAAACACCTTTTAATAAATTATAAAATGGGTTAAATGTTGCTAATTTAGCAAATTATTGATTTCAGTTAGCTAACTGACACTTTTGATTAGTTCTTAAATTTATAAAGCTTTTCATATAGCATATCTTTCTCTTCTATATCAGCTATATTAACATTAAATATCATTCACCTTTCTCACCCATTGATTGTGCTTATGAAATATACGTTATATTTAATTTGATTTAGATAATTTATACGGCTTTTAATAATTTCTCAACATGAAATATTCAAACTCCAAATAATGATGGCCATTAAAATTATGGTATTTAAATCATCTTATACCTCTTATTGGTTTGTGGGAATGGATATTCTTAATGAAATCAAATCTCATGACATCATCCTGAAAAACTATCTTCGAATTGTACAATTTCCTTCGTAGCAATGAAACTGCCCTACTTAATTTCTCATGTAAACTATTCAGAACATAAGCATTTTTCATCATAAGCTCTTAAGAATAAAAAAATTTCCTGAGATTACATATTCAGGAAACAATGAAAGTGGTTTGAATGTCATTTTATAAATAAATACTGCCGATAAAAATTTATTGAAAAATTAAAATACATATGATAAATATTGGGTTGTTCGGAAAGTCATTTCGTTTTTTTTTTTGTCAAAATGAAAAGAAATTTTCGTTTAATGAATAAATTATTTATTAAATTATAAAATTGCCATTCTGGTCTCATACCTTTTGCCATATTTTTGGTAGTAACATGATTACACGCTCATAAAAGTTTTGGTCTTTGCTGTAAAAAAAACTGATCGAGGTGGTTTTTGGCCTCCTCATTTGAAGGAAAAATTTTGCAAATCAGTTCTGGTACTGATGTACTGTTAACACATTTTCTCCACACATATTGGCTAATTTATTTCTGGCTTGACAGCATTTTTACCTTTTATATAGCAAAAAAGAAAAAAATGACGAAAATGCTGTTTATTGCTCTCCATATTTAAAAGGGCACCATCCAAAAACTACTGCGAAGAATCAGCTACACTTTTTCACACTCAAGCCTTGCTATATCAGCTCTTAAAACATAAAATGATTTTGCGGTTTAAGTATGAAATTGGGTGCGAAAAATACAATTAAATCATCTGTCGGGAAAAAACGAAATTACTTTCCGAACAACCTAATACAACTAATCCAATGATTATATATTATTACTCGTGATTATCCAAAATCACACTAAGCTTATTGATAATTAATGATAACCACCAATAATTATACATAATTACCAGCTTATTATATTTACCGTTTCATATACAGAGTGAGTATAAATGATGGACCCGATTTTTTTAAAAAAATTATATTTTCAAACCTACTGCACCTATTACAATAAATAATATATCAATTTAAAGAGACATATACCAAGTTTTCCAGTTACAAATATTCGATGTGTGATTTTCTTGTTATACTGCATACGTCAATCACTAATTCAGTTCGTTCCAAACATTTTGTAGCATCACTCTGTCAACGGTTCTTAATGCTGTACAAATATGCTCTTTAAGTTCCGACAGTGTTTTCGGATTGGTGTTGCATAAATAATGCTTTGTCTCCATGATTTCTCTTTGTGGTATCATGTAAGAGGTAACAATGTTTGGAAAGAGATGCTTTACAAATTAGTTATATGCTGTGAAACAAAAGAGTCACGCATCGAATATTTGTAACGGAAAATAAACTTGATATATTTATCTTAAAAGATTAATCAGAAAAGTTAATATATAAAATAAGAAGATTTGATGTAGGACAATTAAAATGATGTCTTTGATGCCTGACCTTTTGGGAAATCATGGTTATTACATTATATCTAAATGATTTATTTTTAATCCATTATAATAAATATTCCAGTTGATTTATTTGAGAAGAGACCGGCTCTCTACTACTAATAAAAAGGATGTGTTTGCATGTATGTATGTATACGTGTTGATCATTTGATCTAGAGCTACCAAACTTGGCTCATATATATATTACATGACTGAAAAGTGAAGGTTAGAACTACTTTTTGAGATTTTGGTTAATTTAAATTTAAATAAAATTCTGAAGTCTTTCAGCGATATATTGCAAAAATAATACATAGAAAAATAATTTTTTGAGCTAATTTAACACTAAAAATATTCTCTAATTGTAATAATTTTTGCCATATAATTATTTTTTACAACAATTTTTAAAAAAAGGCATTACACACATTTTCCAAAAAGAATTCTAAGAATTTTTGGCAAATATTAAACTTATCATGAATATAAGAATTCTGAAAGAAATTCTAAGTCTGCTGATATTTTTTTTTTTTCGTTTTTGCTATGCAAAGCGAATATATATATATAGGTTCTTTATAGAAATCAGCATTCGTAAACCAGATTTCAGAGAAGAAAGTGTTATTTTTAGCTCTGTCTATGAAAAAGACAAATTTTATAATGTTTTATGTTAGAATATAGATTAAGTTGTTGAAAGGCTAGAAATTGACAAGTGTATCTATTTTCAAATACTTTTTGGAAATCTGAGAGAAAATAAATAAAATGCATATTAAAGTAAGCAAAACAGCAAAAGTATTTTATATAGTGAAAGTTATACGTATATCTATCAAAATTTGCTTAAAATATTTTGCTGAGGAAGCCATTAAGACCAAGTTACAAAATCTTTAATTAAAAATTGTAACGAAGATTAACCCTGGTGAACCATCTCTTGTCAAAGATGATTTATATATATATAATCAGTTTTGGTCCGATAAGAGAAAGCATTTTGAATTTTTAAACTTCGCTTTTATTGCATCCCGAATTTTATTTATGTAAAACAATGATATACATCAATCCACACTACGAAAAAGAGGGAAAAGAGAGCGAACTATTTTCCCCCAATGATTATATACTATGAGATTCTGACAGGGATATCTTTATTCATGCCCAGTTAGGTAAGAGAAACATAGATATCTTTTAAAAGAATTTGCTTAGCTTGACAGATTTTTATCCCTTCACCAGGAGTAGGGGAATATTTAATTTAATACTTTTTACTAAGCTGGTGTAGTAATAATTAAATAAAAAAAGATGGAATTCGGTCATGAAACAAGAGAACATTTTAGAATGAAGTTAATACGGGCTAAATAGCGATAGAAATTAAAAAATGAAATAGGATTTTATTTAGTTTTAATGATATCATATATCATATACAATTTAAATTTAATTTGCTTAAACTGATATAACTTAAAAGAATTTTTTTTTTAATTTCAAGATGCTGTAAAATTGGTTCGTTAAACATTATTCTCAATGGTTATGTAGGGAAATCTCCAATATCTGGTTTAATTTTTATTATTCAAATTTTAAATAATTAAATTAATTACTAAATAAGAAAAGTATCAAATGAATAATTTTATGAATTATTCCAATTTCTACTCCCAAAACTATATATGTATCAAACTTAGAATCTCTTACTCTTCGGATCGACCTTATAGAATGCTGTCATAACAGTAAGTACACATTTATCATTATTTTATATTAGCAGGCATCACTGTTGACGGATAATAAAATTTACAACTTATATCAAATAAATAGACAAAAATACAATATTATATTTTATACAACCCAAATAAAATACAAAATGCTCTTATTGTATCATTATCTATCTTTAGGTTTGCAAGATACTAGATTAGGCGTTCAATAACACCAGGAATTCGGAGCTTAATATCATCCCGAGTGGGTAAGTGTAACATAATTGAGCCGGTGTAAAATCGCAAGATATATCACCCTTTAAATTTAATGAGCTATAGAATCTAATTTCGACTGGGCTAGCTCATCGAGCAATTAAGCTTTGAATTATCGACGAGCTAATGGCGATAAGCAGGCGCTACACGAATGCATTGGACTAATACTGTTAAAAGGAAGAAAGAGCACTTTGCATCAATTAGATGCTAAAATTATTTGATAATTCTTTTAATTTAGTAATTAGGCAATTTTTACTGCTTAGTGATGATATTTTTATTCATTGAGAGAAAACTGCATGTCGATTCTTTATTTATCGTTTATTTATAAAATAAAAATTGAACATTATAAAAAGAAATCAATTAATAATGAATTACAAATTAAATTTTGAGTACACAAAACGTTACAAAGAATCTATAAATGGTAATAAATATAATCCCATAAAAAGAGATAGGTTCACGTAAAAATATTTATTACATATGAGTATACAATCAATTTTCAAACAATAAAAACATATTGAGAATTAAGAAATTGCGAAATTTGAACCTAAAGATATTAAAGCATGCGCAAGGTAATAAAACTAAATATAAAACTCTATATAAAATATGTTAGGTTATTCGGGATTCTGATGCTTCTACATATTCCATAGAGTTCACCAATAGTCTATCTTTAGATTTTACAATTTAAGGAAATGTATGGTATCAGGAAGAAAATTAGTAATGTGCATTTGCTATCATAATTATTCTTATAAATATTAATAAATATTTGTCATCTTAATCCAAGAACTACATATCTAAACTCATTAATTATTTTAAATATTTTTCCAATATTATTCTATCAATATTTCAGTTTTTTATTATTCTTAATGGAGGAAATGAATATAAAATTCTATATATATTTTTTAACAATGAATGCAGTAACCGAGTTTAAATAGTTTTATAAAGAAAGCTATTCAGAGATTGAGATTATTATTTTTTATTGGAAAATATTGAAAATTATAATTAAAAATTGATGCTTACAAACTATGTAGGGTTTTCATAATATATATACATATTATTAGGTTTTTTGAAACTTAATTAAGTTTTAGAAGTCAATTTTACTTATTTCTCAGAAATATTTACAGGAAGGCATGCTTACTCCACACACATAAAATACTTTTGATTGCATATCACCCATCAAAGCTAATGAAAATACATTGCTTCTGAGAAATCATACTAAAGAAAAGATTGATTAAAATATTTCGGATATTTCTGTAAAAATGTTTTTCCCCAAAGTAATCATTCCTTGACGTATATAAAAATGCTAAAAAAAATAAAAAAGTTATATAAAGTAATTTTATCTTTCATAACACTTTATGCCAGTAAGTGATTTAAAAGTAATAAAGTATTAACATATTCTATATTTCTTATAAGGAGAAGAAGATACTGTGAATTGTAATACCATTCAAAACATAACCAAATGTTTCATATCCGTTTTTCAACGCCGACAATACCGAATGATATTTATTGAAAAGATTTATGCATAACTGTCATGAAAATTCATTTCTCTCTTATTGGATCTGTATTTCCGAAAAAAACTGTCTTTAAATCTTCTAAATTCTCATTACTATTCCACTTGCTTTCAGTAACAATAATAAATGATAGCATGGCATTCTGATAATTTTTATTTGAGATAAATGACAGTCGCCAGCTGCTTTTCAAATTACTTGGCAATGTATTCAATTTCGCTGTTTGCTTAAAGATGTTCAAAAAACAATTTTCACTGTAGTGAAGAGTTTCATAAGATTCGCCGGAAGCATATTGGACGGAGAAAAATTCTGTCATTGAAATTCATTATTTTGATTATTTTTCTACTCATTATTTTCTAAGATGTAAGCTTTGACACAAAAGATACAGAAATATAGTTTTATAGAGAAAGTGATGATGATTTTAATTTTTTTCATGAACAAATATTTATTTATTTGTTGAAGATTAAAACAAATAATCCTCAATATTACTTTCTGGAATGTTTTCCCCTTTTTCTGGTTTTTGAACATGTTTATTCCTTGTTATATGTGTCATGACTCTTATGAAATAAAATGTAAAACAATATTGTTGTGCACTTTTCTTTTAATTTCTGCAATTTTTCAAATGATTATTATCGTGTAAGGACATGATGTCGTTTTGCTTAGGGATTCAAAATGCTCTGGCAGAAAACTTATATACTGAATACTGAAAAAGAAGGTTTTTCACATTTTTTGAGCTTATCGTCAGTAAAAAGTTACAACTTGGCTGGAATATCCACCATTCATCCGGGTTTCCTGTCTAGCCCATAAAGGGCAGAAGTTTGTTGCCCAAAGAAGTACTAAGAAGAAAATGAGAATGAACGCCAAACAGCAAGAAGGAGTATCAAATGTTTATATTAATTTTCAATTATTATAGCTAGCGAATGAGAATTTATTAATTGCCAAAGCCATAACTTTACTAAATGTTGGGGATTTTGGAATATGAATCATGTGAGGTCATGATGAGTTTTCTGTCTGATTGACACCACGTAACTTAAAACAATAATGTTGTCATGTGATATCTTAAAATTTGCAATGGCACATATCAATTTTTTATTATGATTTTCCTTTTTAATTCACCAGTGAATTGAGTCGTAAAATGTCTTATTGATATATGATACATATATATGATATATGATAAATGAGCATATTGATAAAGAATATGCTTGCAGTGTAACATAATTACTCATAGTATGTTTAGTATGCTGGAGTGAGGAACAGAAAAACACTAAATAATATACATTGTATTTCAAATCTAATCGAGGACAAATAACCGATTGGTAAACCTTTAGAAGAAAATACATACAGTTCATTGGAATAAAGCTTTTTAATGATACATAAAATTTATATTACTTGAGACCGTAAATGCATTCTCAAAAAAGCGATTCAATTGAAAATTCAAGATCTTGGCTAATTTTTCTATTTCCAAAATTTCTAGAGTAAAATCTTTAATACAAACAATATAATCGAGTCTCATAGAGAATGATATTATATTTATGAGACAATTTTTTTTTCACTTCTAAATGAAAAAGGACGAATTCTTATCAGCGTGCAGAAAATTTAAAGAACTAATTATTAATAAAGTGCACAAAATATTTTTTATAAATATTTTTCCTTGAAAAAAATTGATTGCATAAAATCTTTATAGAATATTTTCATTCCCTAATGGTGCCACATAAAATCTACTGACGGAAGATATTTCTCTAAATTGCAATCATCTCCTTCTCCTTAAATTTTTACTGCATTTCCAATGGTATTCAAGATAATCCGGGGTAAATAAACACATTTTTTATGTGTGCTGTAAAATCAATAAAGCACCATGTAAATAAACAAATACTTGAATTCGTTCATTTTACGATTTGCAAAATAATATAAAATATGCATAATAGTTCCATCGAACATTGAAGGCAATTCCTTAATATCGTATAGCACATTTCTGGATGATATATACAAAATGGGCAAAACATTTGAAACTAATTTTCAAGGCTTTGAAATTTCTCACTGTTATTACCTTAGATGCATTTTGTAAAATATCCTTCACACTGATATTTTAATTCTAACATTTTAACACACAGCATTTTAAACAATCAAGCAATAAAATTTTAAATAAAAATAAGGTGTGATTATGAATCTCTGAATATTATTATTAAAGACAATTAGTAATGACTTCGAGAAAAAGATTACGCTACGATCATGGCTGTCTTTTTTTTTTTTGCCGTTTAATTGGTTAATATTCCTCTGGGAAGTCTCTGAAATAGATCAGGATTGGTAAAAATATGGAAGAGGAAATTCTTACAATACTTTATTATTTTAGTGAAGTAGCACAGAAAAGAAATTACTTTTGGTATAATTAATTTTGTAATATTTCTTAAACTATAAGCGTAAAATTAATCTTTAAATTATAAATATATCATTATCTAGTTAATAATTTCCTTCCTGTAATAAAATGTATTAGGATGGTAGGACATACTTTCATCTGTATGAATCTTTCTCTATAACAATAAAACTCAGTAATAAAATTACACGTAATATGAATGTTAAACTTCAGTTCCATAATGAGTTCTAATATCATTCAATTTCTGATTTTACGTATCTGTTTCAGTGAACATTTAATTTATGATAGTCTAGGTCTTTCTTTGGCATATATATTATAAAATAGTACTGAATATTGTTAATACTCTAAAATTGATTTCATATTTGAGTTAAAATCAATATAATAGAGTAAAAATCTGATCAGGTATTTGAATTACTACTTCCCCACTGAAACATCTAATAATTTTATTAAAACTTACTATTCCACTAATTAAATTTAGTTCAATTTGATTACTTTTATATTTCCAAATTTAAAAAGACCTTTTACTCATTATTGATACCATCAATATATTTTACATGTATTATAATTTCCTTTTCTTAGCAAAGAAGAAACGTTAATCATCGCAGTCTGAATGAAAAAAAAATTCATCCATCTTTGTGTCTCATGATTTCTTTAAAAAAATATTTTTTAGATCATTAACTTATTGATATTATTTAGGATCTGTTCTCTCATAACAATAATTTGTACATAAAATCTCGATATTATACTGTAAATAATGCCATTAATGTCTAATAATGTCTGTTAGGCTTTTGATTTTGTTACAGAATGCACTTATCTAAACTAAATTTTTCTGAATGATTAATGACCGTAAGTACTTGCAAATTAGGCATTTTTTCTATGTAATTTTTCTTTAGTCATATTGAAGTACCGTTTTAAAGCAAGAAGAGGGCTGTTTTGAAAACTGACAGCTTAATTTTCAGCTGCGGTCAGATGATGAGGATGGCGACTGAGCTGGGGCCCAAACTTTATGGGATTACAATGGAATATGTTGTTTAAATTTTAAATCTCAGACGAATTCTTAAATGTCCTTCTGGCTCAAAGGGGATGAAAATGGTGTGAGGGGAGTTTAATTTCATCATAATTTTCTCAATATTAAAAATAGAAAAATGAATCCAATGAGTCAAATTAGTGCTTTTTAAAGACAAACAAATTTTGTATTAAAGTTTTATGATAACTGAAATCTGTTAGAAGTTAGAAGCTAAAAAGTGATTTTATAGTCCCGATTTCGACTGTATTCAACATCAACATTTTATGCCACAAGATAGTATCTTAGCTGTAAAAGAATCTACCTTTTCTTTCCAATGTACAGTGAGGAATTTTTAAAATTTCTCAGGCAATGAAATTATGTAGGAAATGGATTAAAAATAAAAGTTTATTTTTTACTCATTATTTTTGCTACTGACAGATTTGTTAAGATATTCTAATGCCTATTTATCTATCTTGTGATATTAATCTAATAAACTAATTACATAAAAAATAAGTAATATTTTCGAAAACATATAGCTCCTGACTATATATATATGAATTTTTATACATTGAAATTTGTTGAGAAATTAGTTGAAAAAGAAATATGACCTAAGCAGTATCCGTTTCCATGCTTTCTTTTCAGTCTTGACGAGCGAGTTGATGGGAATCATCCAGGCCCTTCATAATATTTCGTTCTCCACTCAGAGACTGTTTTGTTGTTGTTATGACGTATGGCACTTCACAAGCCCGATGATATATGTCAGTGGTTTGAGCTGAGTGAGCATCCGTTGTTTTCTGACAATAGAGCCAAATATTACCAAGAGTACCACTTAGTTATTCTATGCGTCACATTCGCTAGCACAACCTCTTTATAGAAAGGAGAACATTCACACCACTCACAAATAGAGCACAAAAGTAAGAAAAACAATCATGCCCTAACTGAGCCCGGGACGCCCTGATCACGTAGAAGACTCGCAACCAATATGCCAGAAAGCTGGCCCACCGAGATTGTCCTGCATATATAATGACAATATGAATTCTTTGGGAACTCTTTCGCATTCCAATTATGATATGCATCCAGTTGCTGTTTAAACCTTGGAACTTTTTCAAACTCTTCAATGAAGGTACTACTATATTTTATTTTGTAGGATCCCCAGTCATGTAGGAATTACTTGCAATGAGCAGGCGGACCAAGCAGCAAAAACTGCTTCTTGTTCGAATTTCAAAACATCATACTGTGACGCAAAAAAATCTGTACTATGCTAAGTACTTTCTCTGGCAAAAACATAGGATTCATGCACAAGCAACAAATTACATTCCGTTAAACCTTTTATAAACTTGTAGGCAGTTTTACGTGGGCTTGGAAATGGTGTTTTATTAACTAGTCAACGTATAGAGCATACTCGGTTCAGCCACAAGCACCTACTATTAGGTGACAAAGCACCTGTGTGCTCCACATAACGCACGGATCTTACAGTTCATCACTTTTTGATTTCCCACTTTTAATGTTTACCGTAACCGTTTAATTAAAAAGGAACCACCATCAAAAATTTTATGCTATTTAATTTTTGCTACGTATTTAGATGCTTCAAGTTTTTAAATCTTTTACATGTTTTTATTTTAAATACATAATTTTTTTGCAATCCATATTTTAACTTTAATCGTCCGTATTTTGACTTTTATCATTTGAGAAAATGACGTTGTTTTGTTTTGAAATTTTTCGAAGCTCAAAATGCGTAGGCAACAAATTGGTTTTATTGATTTTTAGGCATCCATTTTTCCTTTTTAGGGTTATTAGAAATAATGTAGAAGTTTGTTCAATTAAGTGCTTTATCGTCAACTAAAGTTATAGCTTAATTTCCAAATTATTCCTTCCCTAAATTCTTACGAATTGTCTTAATTAATGTAAGTAATTAACCAGTTTAAACCGGTTTGAAACAATCACGAGACTATCAATTATGCATGTGCCTATATTTAGAAATCGATGTTGTTTTTCCATCTCAAATTCGGTGGAGAACCAAAACTTTGTATGCCAACTAGAAAAACCGAAAGTTAAAAAAAAATTATATACACACACACGCGCGCAAATATATATATATATCGAGAGATTATTTCAGACCTGTTTAAACGGGTTAAAAACTTAAATTAATTAAGACATATAATGATTTAATAATGTTCTCACATGAGAACTTGACATTTGTGATCGTAGAATTCCTTTTCTATTTTTTTATTTCATTTTAAATGGATAATTATTTGCTACTGTTTCCCCCGTAATGTAACTATTATATTTTGTTTCATCTAATCATTCATTTATTCAATTTTTAAAGAAAATTTAATTTATGTTTTATCACATGGAGGGCGCATTTTAGCCAAAATTGCTCTTGCGTCAAAAAAAGTATAAGTCAACCAATTAAAAAAAGTTTTCTTGTTTTATGATGCATTTGGTTTTGCTTTTGATGGTCTTTTTGCCATATATTAGTTTGTCCCCGAACTATATGTCCCACGCCGACTTATTATTCTGCTTCTCAGACTTCCCTAAGAAAACAGCACTTCCTTGATTGATCCAAAACTCTTCGTCATACTTTGCTCCGCAAATGAACCCAGCTGCGATCCACGGATCAATGTGAATCCATTATTCAACCGCAAACTAATGAATGCAACTCAAACACAATTGAATCCATTAAAATGAACGTTCTTCTACTAATAAGGCAGGAAAGAAATGTGGGCAAAGACGAATCGAAGCCACCGAGGAAAAGTTCTGCAAAGTTCACTTCTAGCAGAGAGAAATTAAAGAAAGCTAAAGGGGAAAGAAAAAAAAATCTCTTTCCTGGCGTTTGGAGACGTGTCTCATCGATTTTTGGTCCTGTTGCCATTCGAGGAGATGGAAATATATCTAATTATCCTCAGCTCGGTATCTTAGCTTTTCACGGATCGACTTAAGCATCAGCAGTTCGAAATCCCTGAGGCTATCTGAAATGGGAAGTCATCTCGAATACGTACTTTGAGGATAAAATTTATGCTGTGGTTTGATATTACGTTGGCGGAATTATTATTTTTGGATACGAAAAATACATCGTCAAAAAGCCAGAGGGCAGGTTTTTGAAGTTGGCAACTTTTTTTTTATCTTTAAGAGTTTGCAAAAGCCCTCTTGTGACCTTTGGTAACTTCTCTCTCCTGAAAATCCGAGCAATTTCATTTGATTTGAAGAAATCGTGCTCGAAATTATGATCATTGAAGAATCTGTTTCCAACTAAATTCCCTCCCGAATAAAGTACCTTTGGCGTTAATTTTAATGATTCAATTTATAATATAGTGAAATCAACCTGGAATTGGGACCGTGTTTCAATTATTTATAACATTGTTATGGGAAATTTAAGTTCAAATTTCAAATTAGATATATCAAATGCTTCAGGCCATCACATGAATATTTAAATAAACGTTTTAGATTACAATTAAAAGTAAATATTTGTTGTTATAGGATTTTAAACGATCATTGGTTTTTGAAATAGTTTTTCTTTCTCTTTTCTGATTTTTTTGTTTAATAATATTACATTTCTACTATTGGGTTGTTCGGAAAGTCATTTCGTTTTTTTTTTTTGTCAAAATGAAAAGAAATTTTCGTTTAATGAATAAATTATTTATTAAATTATAAAATTGCTATTCTGGTCTAATACCTTTTGCCATATTTTTGGTAGTAACATGATTACACGCTCATAAAAGTTTTGGTCTTTGCTGTAAAAAAAACTGATCGAGGTGGTTTTTGGCCTCCTCATTTGAAGAAAAAATTTTGCAAATCAGTTCTGGTACTGATGTACTGTTAACACATCTTCTCCACACATATTGGCTAATTTATTTCTGGCTTGACAGCATTTTTACCTTTTATATAGCAAAAAAGAAAAAAAATGACGAAAATGCTGTTTATTGCTCTCCGTATTTAAAAGGGCACCATCCAAAAACTACTGCGAAGAATCAGCTGCACTTTTTCACACTCAAGCCTTGCTACATCAGCTCTTAAAACATAAAATGATTTTGCGGTTTAAGTATGAAATTGGGTGCGAAAAATACAATTAAATCCTCTGTCGGGAAAAAACAAAATTACTTTCCGAACAATCTAATACAATAAAGCTGAATGTATATGTGGGAAATTAAAGTTGGTACTCTACAAATATAAATTCCTTTGTTCAATAACGTTTTATCTCTATTACAGTAAAGCGGAATGTATCTCTCTCTGTGTATTTTAAGGCTGGAGATCTACAAATTTAAATTATTTTGTTTAGTAATATTTCATCTCTACTACAATAAAGTTGAATGTTTGTGTCTGAATGTTTTAAGGTGCGGCTTTACAAATTTAAATTCTTTTGTTCAATGATAATTCATCTCTGATAAAATAAAGCTTAATGCTTGTGTTTGTGTCTTTCATGGTTGGCGTTCTACAGACGAGGCCATTGGTAAATAGTTGCAATATATATATATATATATATATATATATATATATATATATATATATACTTTAGAGGATGTCTACCCTTTGGAGATTTTTAAAATCCCCTTAAGAATTTAAATTACTTAAAAATTAGACGACATTTTGAGATTTTGTCACTATTACTTTCGGAAATACTATGCCATCAAAAATGATTTTTATATCATCTTAAAATTCAAGAAATTTTCTTTTCGATTACGCCAAGTTTTTAACATGTAATATATTTATTTAATTAAGGTATTTTCAACAGTTGTTTTTTTCTCAAATAATAGGCATCCTGATCTTTGTGAAGTTCGTAATATGAAGATTTCGAATATTTTACGATGCTAAGTACGCTTCAGTACATGACATGTTTTAATGTTTTTTTAAAGTTTTTATTTTAGAACTAAAGTTTAACTTCAGTACCAAGCAAAGATGAAATATTTTCAAAAATAGCCTAATTTAAAATTTTTCTTTTCTTTAAATGTTTATGGTTTAACTGCCTGTGAAAAAATATTAACAATAAACAAGTGAAATCATAATAATCTAATCTAAATCTACAGCTTACATCTAAATAAAATGTAAATGAAATTTGAATAAATCTAAAAAAAAATCTGATAAAAATTATGCAGAAGATTTATTTACTGAATAAAACTTCAATTTATATTTATTTGAATTTTTTAACAGTCATTTATTCATTCGATATGAAATCAAATAAAATTCAAAAGATTTCATTTCATTTGAAGAAATCGTGATCAGCGTTATAATCATTGGAAAATCGATTTTGCAACTAAATTCTCACGAGACTAGGCATTTCTTACTGAAACTTTATTGATTAAATGTTTTCGTGTTGAATTCGACTCAAATGAAATTGCATTAGATTTTTTAATGTTATATAGAGCGGAAATGCTAATGTGGAATATTTACGGCTTCATGACATTTTTGAATTTCACTAAACACTTCGGAGCTCGATTTAGAAATTAGATTTATCAAAAATGAAACAAACACTGAAAATGTGTGGCATGTTTTTTTTCTTTATTAATGTAGGGTAAATAAATTTTGTAGATTAATTCAAATTTATGAATAATTAATTAATAAATAATTCAGCATTATTCAAATTGCATGCATTCTTAATTTTTTTTTAAAAAAATTTCTCTATTAAAATATTTTGAAGTAATTGAGATATTGACAATTAAAAAGACAAAAGTTTCAGGTCAGTTTCATATGCATGTAACTTTTAATTTTTTAAGAAAAATTGTATCATTTTTATAAAAAAAAAATTAGTTTCATTGTAATTCAATTAATTTTGGGGGTGGATCATTTTAAATGCATTTATAAAGAATTTATCCCTTCAGTTTTAGCATATAACGAGGATTCTTGACTCGGTAAGCTCGGAAGTAATAAAATTTTATTTGTTTAGCAGTACAACAGAATATCGAAAACATAAAGCAGTGTTTCAAGTACTAGGCGTAATGCTGAACTTATAATTTATTGATAGAAAATAAGATATGTTTGATATAAAGTAGGTAGATAATACGAAAGATATAATGCTGTCTCTATAGTAGAAAATCTGTAAAGAAAAACTTTATTGGCTGAAATTTTGTAAGTTTTTCTTGGTTTTTGCTATTTCAAAAATAATTTTATATATATATATTTATATATATGTATGTATGTATGCATGTATGTATGTTTGTATGTATGTGTGTGTGTGTGCTGCATTTATTTGGGCATATTTGCTTATTTTAAGCATAAATGTTAAAATTAAACGCATCACCAAAGATAATACTTTAAATGAGCATTATATAATTTTTTTTGTACAGTCGCATACAAACTAAACATCCAAAAATGTTGTAACCATTAAAAAATTAATTGTTTCTTTAATGAATATCAAAGCTTAAATAAACAATTCGTTTCATTTTGACTCAAGAAAATCTGTTAATTACTTTTACTGGTTTTCGCGAGGCATTTTTTGTAAAGTTCAACAGCAGAAAAAATATTTTACAGCATATTTCCAAAGATATCACGAAGAAAGTTTTGATAATAAAATGCATAATAAAAATTAACTGAAAAGTGATATTGGTTGTATTTTTTAAAATCGTAAAAACATTTGAATTCTGAAATTCAAAATGTTTTATAAAGAATTTTTTAAATATTGTTTTGCTATAAAGGCATTAATTTCATATACATATTTCTACAACTAAAATGTGACAATTGGAAGCATTAAATTTCGCTGCTCTTTTACACTCTTCCTACTGTTTTTTCATGCCAAAGAAATCGATTCATGAATCTAAATATATATTATTTTTGGCTAACTCATGAACAGAATCTTTGCAAATTCCAAATGAAAACACTAGACTGTGCTACTTTTTATTTTCCTTTTTTCAATTCCTACTATCAGTTCACACTCCCCCTAAATATATTTATATATCTTGTTCAAATTTTTAATCGTTAAAAAATACTTTTTATTCATCCATTCAAATTCAAATACATTTTTTAAACTTGTAGTGAAGGGCACTTGTTGTTAATACCATTTTTTAAGTATTAATTCATTAATTAAATTTGATTAGTCTTTGATACTTTAAATAGAGTTCTATCAGTTTTTAATGCAGACTGAAATCAACAGGAGTATCTCAATCAGTAAAATGAAAGGATTTCATTATTTTTCTAGTGAAGGTGAAGAATGCGAGTTCAATTCTTGTGATGAGAGACTATAGACCACCATCAGCTTCATAAATCAGAAACAAAAAAATAGAAATCGAATAAATAGTGACAAATAAAATTAATAGTTCAACACCATATATAGAAAGAAAAATGGAAATTCGCTTTCTATTTTGCCACTTCATGTTATGATTCTGTCATATGTATCTATATATCTATATTAATTGCAATTCTTTAATAAAAATACTGAAATCAAATTTTCTAAAATAAAGTTAATAAACTAAAATTGACTAAAATAAAATTTTCTTTATTGACATAAGTACGAATTGACTTAATTTTTTATATCACTTATTACCATTTTAATTGCCGATATTAATGGAATTATGGGTCGAAATTCTTGATATTTGGGGTTTAGTTGATTTTATTCAAGTTTACAGTTTACTTGGGGATATTATAACTATGACAAAATTGCCAAGATCTGTTATAAGTAATACTAACATGGTGACAGTTTTCTTTCGCCTGTCGATAAAACCTGGTGATCATAAATATCGAGAAATAACAGACATTCATCAAAGAATCAAAGTTTAATTTTTATCATTCACGGCATTTTGGCTTCAATCGAACAATTAATTTATACAAATATTAGTTAAGCAATTTATAAACGGATGACCATCTAAGGGAATTTTCCTTCATTTTGTTCTACCATGTTTTGTTCTTTTATCTCACTATCGGGAAATTATACTTTAATCTCATAAATCATTACCTAATCTGGAAACAAAATATGCTAATCAGCATATGAAACGACACAAATTCTATAGCCTGTCATCATAGTATAATATATTTATGGGTTATATACTTATTGTCACACCTGATACTTTCCATTAACAATTATGCTTATACACAATTCGAAGTACCTCAACAGACAAAAAATAACCAGAAATATATTTGCGATATAATGTTATGAATTGAAAAATTTGCTTCTCTGCTCATTTTGCCTTACTAATTAATTAATAAGATAATTTTACAGATATTTTTAAAGGATGTTAAATGAATACAGTGAACTCCATCCTGGAGGACAAATTTTGCTAATGTTAGTAACAAATTTCTTTACTCTGATCCCAAAATATTGGTTTTAGAAAATACAAGAATTATGACAATATCTATTCTTAGAAAAATTTTGGAGGTCCTTCTACAAATTTCTATAACTTTTCGTCGGAAAATTTTACAAATTCGGAAGAGAATTGGAGCGGGCTATTTTGAGAGTGGGAATGTTGATTTCAGAGTCAGCTCTTTAGCTACACTTTGGGCACTATCGTGCTTTTTTATTTTTGTGAAACTGATTTATGAGACTGTTGTTCGTTTTGAATGTGGTTATGTTTTTGCTGCCTGTGATTCATCTTTTTTTTAATTAAATGAATCTTCACAAACTGTTGTAAAGTTTTCATGGCTTCTGTAACCGTAGAACCACTGGACGATTCTGTAGCAATACCATCTCTCAGCGTATCAATAATATTTAATTTCAACTTTTTGATAAGCGTTTCAAACACTTGAGTGCAAGTGTTCTTGGTTTCTCTTCTTTTTGCTTTGTTTTCCTAACTTTTGATTTTTTTAAGCAGAAAAATATTATTCTGCCATAAAGATGCTGAAATTTTTCAGGATTGTTATCTTTCAATTCCCAGAATATTTTCTTTTGATTTTGTTTCCATTCAAAGATTGGTTTCTTATAGTTTTCATAATACCCTTTCTTCACAATCCACTTGGTTTGTTGTCTCTTATTCTCTTACTAGGATTGTTGTTTAGTTTTGAAAAAAATATATTAATTCTCTTTTTTTTTTAAATTTCTTTTTCATAACTTCTATGTAAATTTCAGTTTTAGATCTCACCATAACGGTTTAAAAATAATTTTATTCTCATTAATGAATGCATTTTTGCAGGAACATTCTTGTGTGATTAAATAATAAAATCTTTCTAAAAAGCATGTTTAGATAGAAAACTAGAACACAGGAAAACGAGGAAACTTAGATAAAAATAATCTAAAAGCTTCGCATAAAATCAATCCCTAATATCGCCTTAGAGGCCTAAGCTATTTTCCTTAAAACAACATTTCTACTTTTTAATCTCCGAACAATTTTGAAAGCCTTTGTTCTCAAAAGAATCAATTATCACAGCCGGAAGAAGACGATATGGATGCTTTAGGGAAAAGATTTCGAGACAAAAACTGAATCATTCTCCAAAATAGATTTCAAATATTTTCTTAAAAAAGGAAAACAGAACAATTTGGAGAATAATTTTAATGCTTTTTCGAAACCCATTAAATGAGAGATTTGGGATTATATGCAGCTTAAAAAGTTCTTGAATCAAATCGTCGTTTTCTTTTTGTCAAAGAAGGAATTTTTTTATTATCAAGGGACTAATAAAGCTGCTTTTTTATTCTTGAAATTTAAAGTAAGTATGTAATAACGAACAGTCTATACTTCCTAAACGGCTTAACATTTCTTTAATTACTTTTATAAATTATGCTTTAGCGAATTATTTTGAAAAACGTATCGTTAATAGAATGGAGAAGAAAAATATAATTTCATTAGAACATCTTTTTTTACTCCATGAACTCTATAAGTTTTAAATTAAATTCGAACCTACTTGAAAGAAGTTAGTTGTCTATATAACCTTTATACCTCAAAAAAGTTTGATAATTAAAAATAATAAGCAAATGAATTTTTAATAAGAATCCAAGGGAAAAAAAAGATTAATTCTGAATAAAGATTTATTTACCGTACTGTCTCAAAGTTGTTGAAACTCTCAATATATTTCTTCTCTATGAAATATATTATTAAAATTTAAACACCATCTGATTATTGCATTTTTAAATGAATTCATTATCAGTCTTAAAATAATATCACAGACTTATTCAGATTGAGCTTTTCCGAATTACAGGGTTGTGAAAATGAAGTTTCGACCAATGGGCATGTACAGAACAAAACTTTCTCGCATATTCTCCAAGGTCCCCCCACCCGTATTGTAGATCTTGGGTATTATATCGCATGTTTTGTGTGAATAGGTAAACAATATGTTAAAATTCTATAGATTTTCTATTGAAATAATTCGTTCGGTAACGTTCTGATGAGCACCAATTGAGGTATTGTCTTTCTCCTTTGCATTGTTGACCTTGAGTAAGATCGCGAATGCTTACATTGATTAGCAAATAAAACAGAAAAATTCTGCAGATTTTATAAAGTATTATCGCTTTATAATGTTCCAATGTTCACAAATTAAAGTCTTATCCTTTCTCTCGTATTGTACACCTTGTGTAAGATGGCGTTTGCTTTGCGATGATTGGTAAAAAATACAGTAAAAATCTATAGAACTTCTATTCTATATCGTTCAGTAACACTCACTCTGATATTCACCAACTGATATATTATCCCCCTCTCCTGCATTTTGGACCTTAACTAAGATGACTAATGTTTTGCATGGATTGGTAAATAAGACAGTAAAAATCTCTAGATTTTCTAATCCAATATCGTTCGGTAACCTTCTGATGTTACTTGATTAAAAAGCAATATTACCTATTGATTATTCTTTCGAACGTGCATAATTCTCCTAGACAAAGTTACTTTTCGGCCTGAGGAGGATTATGAAAAGTGATAAATTATTTTAATTCAATTTCAGTTTCATCAACTTCAACTTGTAATTTCAATTCCATCAATTTCCTTCTGTATGACATAAATTTCAAATGTGATGCAACACTGATAAGATTTTTCAAACACAACTACAATATAAACTTATATATTTGAACCAGAATTTATTAAAAAATTTATGTATATTGGGAAATAAATTAATAATAAATCAGTAAATAAAATAAATAATGACATATATTAAGAGTCCCATTATAATAGCCACACTTAAATAATTTTAAATAAAAATAATTAACTTCATCAACTACTTGATATGTAAATTGAACTGCAATATACTGAAATATTTTCAAACATATTTACTATGAAAATCTGTATATTTGAACCAAATGTTTTAAAAATTATGTACCTTGGGGGAAAATAACAAATGCATTCACTTTTGAAGTTGAAAAAGACAAATAAGTGAATGAAAAATATAAATAAATTAAAATGGATAAAATGTGACTGAAATCAATGCCGAAAATGTTTTTCCAGATATAAAACATTTAAATCGCAGGGTTCATACTGATAGTCTCATTCTAATAGCCACACTTCAATCTTAAAAAAGACAAAGAACAAAAATTAATGGCTTAATGTGCGTATACTACCATAATGAACACTGACGCTTTTTAAGTACGATTAAGCTATCCAAGTGCTGTTACATATTATCTAGATACTCCATAATCGATCTCTTTCTTGAAAACTAATTTATCATCCTTCTATAGTTAATATTAATTTGCAACAAAAAATATTTCCCTTAACGTTGTTTACCAAATTTTGAGTTTTTTTAACTCAACATCTGCGCTTGCTAAGGACAGATGAGCAGGAAATAATCCATCACTTAAAGCTCAGCCATTGTCTATCACTTTTAAAAGCTTCTCTACCTTAGTGATAGTTGAAGAGGGTTTGACAATTTTTTGTTCCTCACCTCACCATCTTTTTAATCCGAATGAAAAGGACTCATTGTTCAGAACATCGCTGTTTTTCTCGACACCGTCGAAATCTTTTTCTTCTTTATTTTTAAATTTTATTTTTTTTCTTCCGTTTAAGTTTCAAATAAAACAGAAATTCACTTTTTATCGCAATTTTCTTTCAAAGCGGTCTCTCTCTCTGTTGCAATAAACTTTTTTTCCCCCTCTGCTTCATTTTTTTATTTGTTTCCTCGCTTCTCTATTGTGATCGAAAAAGCAGTTTATTTCTCTAAGTTTTTTCATGTCTTTGTTTGTGTCTTTATTTTTTTTTTCGCCCTTTCTCTTTCTCCCACTCTTTTTTTTTTCATACTCCCCTCAAGAAAGGTAATGAACTAGACTTTCCTTTTGCCCCTTTTTCCACTCATGGAACTCAATTTCATTGATTGATTTGCTCTTTAGGTGTAAGTTCTTCCATTATGATGCGTTAATGGAGTGAATAGCTAGTTACTGAAAGAGAATGAAAAAAAAAAAGGTAGAGAATCTTTGTTATTTTAAGTTTTCTTTAATATATCCAAATCGATTAAGTTAAAATTTCCTGCTATTTCACTCTTTTTTTCCTTCTTAAAAACTCAACCAGATCGATTAAGTTGGATTTTTTTTTCTCAGCCAAGAATATATTGGATAATTTAGCAAGAAAGAATTCTTATTGGTTGAGTTATTTGCATTTACGTAAGTCGGATAAAACAATTTTTCAGAATAAATAAATTCAAAATCTCGCTTGAAAATAAATGATTACCCGGACAAAAAACAAATTAGCATCTGTCACAATATAGTAAACAACATTGATAAATATATATATGAATAAAAGAAATATATATAGCTTAAGGAATAATAAAAACAAAATATTTTTTATGATATATCCAACTTTATCGAAAAGAGAGAGAATCTTTTTATTTTAAGTTTTCGTTAGTATATCAAAATCAATTAAGTTAAAATTTCCTGCCGTTTCTCTTGTTATAATTATTATTTTCTTTTTAAAACTCCAGTCAGATCAATTAAGTTGGAATCTTTTTCTCATCCAAGAATATGTTCTGTAATTTAATAAAAGAATTTATATTGGCTTCGTTAGTTGCATTTATGCATATCGGATACAATAATTCAAATCTTTTGTTGAAATGTAATGATGGCAGTGACAAAGGATAATTTTGACTCTGTCAAAATATAGTTTTAAAAATATTGATAAATATACACAAAAATAAAATAGCATATTAAGTATAACCACATCGAATTAATTTTATTTTTCCATAAGAGCATATCCTATAATTTAGCAACGAAAAATTTCTTATTGGCTTATTTATTTATATTCACGTATATTGAAGACATTAATATTTCAAAATAAATGAATTCACATTTTTTCTTGAAATAAAATGATTGACGAGAAAAAAATAAATTATCATCGATCACATTATATTAAACAACATTGATAAATATGTACAAGAATAAAATAATATGTATAACATAAAGAATAAGGATTTTTTCTTAATATATTAAAATCATCACTTTGTCGTTTCGTAAGCTTTTTTGATGAAATACCTGGTAGATTGATTAAATCAAATATCTTTCTTTACGATAGTATTCGATTATTTATCAAAAAAAGATTCTTTTGTGTAATTATAATTTTGCTGAATAAATGAATTCAATTACTGCTGGAAATAATCAAGCAAGAAAAAGATAGCATCATCGATAATTTTTTATTAAATGAATTCCTAAGTAAAATAATATACATAAAAATAATTTAATAAAAATAAATATTTTATATTTTTATTTTAGTAAACACAAAGATTAATTTAATAAGCCTTAACTTTTTCTTCCGTAAAGGACCAGGAAAATCTTCTTTCGTAAGCCTAATATTTTTTTCCCTATCAAAAAAAATATATAATTATGCATTGCTGATACTTAATATTTGAAGAGTAAGACAATTCATTGATTTCCTTAAAATTATTACTGACTACTGATATATAATTAGTAATAATTATATTTACCTTTCTATTTCATGTATCACAAAAGAAGATATTCATGAGCTGATCTTATAATTTTAAGTCATATTCGAATAGTGCCGCAAATAGATAAACCAAATTACGAGGTTCTCAACCAGACATTCATTTCACCTCGACAAATTTAATGTACATTATAGTCACTAATGAGCAGTTCTTCTGCAGAATCCGTTTTGAATCTAAAATACTCCAGTGAGTTCTTTAGTTAAGCTGCCTGCTCGTTTGGACCACAGCAGCCCAATTACAGGCATTTTACTGACTCTGTACAATATAATATCTGTATAATGCTTTATATATGGCCCAAATTTCGCAATTTACAAACATTTTTCAGGGTGAGTTTCATAGGGTTTCATTTTTGCATTGATCATGATGTCGTGACCCTATGAAAAGAGTGGCAATAACTTTTGAGGGTAAAGACCCCTGGCAGAAGTCTGACTTTTAAATTAAATGGATATGAAACGCTGCGCATTCGCTTGCACAACCCCTTTTTACGGGAGAGGGACGCATTCACACATCTCAAAGATAGAACAGCCATGCTTGGAACACGAGGATTCGAACTCGGGATGTCTGCATCACAGGGATGAAGCGCTACCCCTACGCCAGGATACCGGCTGATTATGGTATTAATGACATTTAAAGGATTCTCGATATAGCTCATTTGCAAGTAATATGTAATGCTCTATGGTTATTACGGAAGTACAGTGCACTACAAATAGGAAATAATACTTCATCCGAAAGGAAATGCTAAGCTCAGGGATCCAAAAAAATAGATAAGACACACCTAAAGAAATACACAAAATAATCTGAGATAAAATCCATCATTAGAAAAGAAATTTAGACAACATAGCCAAAAAGCTGCATCTGCGTTTAATACTTTAAAGACAGAATTCACTTCTCATGTGATCGTTTCGTCTCCCATTACGGTAAGGAATATTCTAGAATTACTAGCATGTCAACTTTTAATAGAAATATTGCCATTGTCCTTATAATTTCTAGAACTTTCAAATTTATGAATAAAATTGTTAAGCTCACACATAATTGACTTCTCAGCCATTAAGAATGTCTGTAAATCTATTTATTTATCATTGACATGAGTATTGCATTAAAATAATACTGCGCATACATAAGAATGTTAAGTTAGAATGTAATTATAATCAATATAATTGTTTGAAATTTGTTTAATCACATTTTCTTCTTTTCTTCTTGATGATAAGGAATTAATAGAATGTAAAGAATAATTTAGATTTATATATTTTACAACATAAAACAAAATAGATTCTTTGTGTGTGCATACTTTTGATTAAAATAGTTGTTGTTACTAGCTTTTAGAATATTACATCTTCGGAATGTAGAAGTTTCCTAAAACTCAGCCTTGATATTTTACCTTCAGTATTTAAAACTTCCAATCGCTATCATCGAGTTCCCTAATTAATAATCGTTTTCTAATGCAGTGGTTATAGAAGAAAAAAAATTTGCAGTAAAAGTTGTTGTAATTCATTAAAAAAATCGTCTATATAGCATAAATTGTCAAGTTATATGGAAAAATTTTAGCACTCTTTGTACATTGTCCGAGGTGAAAATGAATATTTTAAGAATTTTAAGTAATATAATACGATTTAAAACTTTCTAAAAAATCCTGCTGTTCTTCATTTTTTTATTTACTACTTCCGAAAAAATTTCCATTAATAACTTATAAAATTTAAAAATAATAAAAAAATGTACAAATTATTCCAGATATAAATTCACCTTATTTCCTACTGTTCTATGCTAATTTATATTTTCAAAAATATTGAAGAGAAAAAACCCGCAAAAGTAATCAAATTCATGTTATCAAACTTTAATTTCATTTAACAAAAAGAAATCAAATATAGGCAGTTTTGCAATCAAAGTTTACAAATTTAATAACTAAAATATACTTCATCGCTTCATCAGCAGTATTCTGATGAGCTATTTCTCATCCTGTTTCTTGAAAATAAATTGTCAAAACTAAAAAAAAATAATTCTGCCTTTGATATTTTCTTTCTATAATAGCACGGATGTTTTTTTAATGAGAAAAATCTGAATAAAATAAATGGATACCCCATATTCGAAACAAAATAAATTATCAATCAATTGATCTCTGTTTGCAATTCAAGGAAGCACGGTTATTCTTTAGCTGATTACTTTTTCAAGTAAAATAAATGTTGCAGACCGTATGCTTGAAAGCATCTGACATTCGAACAAAAATACAAATGAGTAATGTGCCTTGAGCCTGGATTACATAACGAATTAGACGAAAGAAACAATTGATGATGTTTTCACTAATGAATCAGTATCGATTAGACCTTGTGTAATTAGGTAACTAATTTACGAGTTTTTAATGTGCAAAGGACACCCCTGTTTGATGTAATTAATGCGACTTCTCTAAAATTCTTTGCATGAAATGCTCTAACAACAGGCCTGCCTCGTATCATAAATCAGGCTAAAGTTTTCTTCTACTGAAGAAAAAAAATACAAAGAAAAACAAACGCAATATTAGAGCTGTTAATTCACAAAGCTTTAGACAAAACACAGACAGGATCGCTGAAAAAAAAACAGCCTCCCTCAACAAATGACGGCACATTAACTTCACATAAATAACGACAAGTCCATTTTTTAGCCTCGATATCAGTAAAAATATGCCTCTAGAAGGAAAACCAACAAAACACAACAAGAAAAAAAACCGAGCCTGTGTCCAAATTACATTATCTTGACGTAACAAATGCCCTCCCCTTCTGATACAGCAAAGACTTGCGAACAATCCATTACGTCCAAACCGCACCATTTCGCCCTCTTCGCGATTTAAGAGTGCTACAGCACGCCAGCACACCGAAGATTGTTTCATTACTTTTCATTATTATATGAATACCGGAGCTGTGATCAGGGGCAATCCCGTGGTAATTAGTTGCCTTATCAGAAGCCGCCCCTCCTGACGACGCCCCCTTTTGTTACTAGTTTAGATTGTTGCAGTCTTTTCCCCCCTCTAAAATTAGGAGGAGACTGGCAACAATTTTGTTGTGAGCGGAAAAGAGATGCTAGTAATTACGGGAACATAAATTGGGGTCGGCTGCTGTAAAGCCCAGGCTTGTTGTTCCACACGGGATGTGTTGTTGCAACTGATTCATATTTCGCCTCGTGCATTATGGCGGCGGGAGTAGCAGACTTAATGTAGCGAACGCTCTGAAAGAACTTCGAACCGAGAAAACTTTCCATTCGGAATGAGATACGGATCCCTCGACTAAAATGGGGAATGTGAACTTATTGTCTAAGCTCCTCTCTTTAGCCCTAACCTCGATTAGGCAATATTAAAAGGGTGAAAATGTTATGGTTTTATGCACTCGCTTATCATCTCCACCTTTGCTATGTAGCAAAATATTCTAAACATTGTTTAATTACAATGCAGGCACAATGAAACCACCCCGCAAAAATGCTCATTATAATGAAACTACCCCTATACAGATTTAAATTCAAATAAAAGTGCCCAAATACAGAAATAAGATTGCAATAAAAATATCCTTAAGCAGTTTAGTAATTTTATCAGCCCATTAATGCCTGACATTTTTTGAAAAAAAATATTTTGTGTATTGGTTGCAAATAATCCCTAATTAAATGGGAATTTAAAAAATACATTTAAAAACTTATTAAATTGAAATATTCTTAAAAATAGAGGATTTAAAAATCCTAACATTTATAAAATTTCAGAATATAAAAATTGCAAAAATATGTCAATTAAAGAAGTGTTCACAGCAGTGCATTTACACATTCAAATTTTCAAATGCAGTTACATTTATTTATCAATAATTATTAAGAAATACATTTTTCCTTTGGCACATCCCCAAGATAAGCGTAATTCTTTAACAATATAGAAACAAAATTATTATAAAACACATTTCGTATCAGTTATGGATTGCACTTTGTTAATAAGAAATTAAAACAACAGTAAAGGACTAGATAAGTACAACTTTAAAATTCAAATATAAATGTAAAATTGAAATACATTTTCGAGTCATCTCTATAAAAGTTTGGATTGGTAAACAGCAGTATTTCTATGCAGTTTTCAAATTCTATTTGTTTCGATATAGCTGTCCATTTAAAATTAAATGTTCCTACGCAAAGCGTTTAACTTTACCTATATGAATTAATTCAGTTGTAGTTTGTATGTTAATATTTACTATATAAGCTAAAATATATAATAAAATTAGTCCAAAACAGTATTGCAATTCAAAGAAAGTTATCCTATTTAGTATTGCATTTACTAAGGAGAATATCTATTTGCAGACTTTTAACCACAGGTTATCTTATACGCTTGATAAATTAACTTCGAAATTTTTTTTAATAGTAGTTAATATCTGTTCAGCCATTTTTCATTCGCAATTTGTAATTAATATACAATATCTGTACATCTTTAGTTATAATGAAAGTGCACTTAAGCAATTAAGCTATTTTTATGTAATTACAATTAAGCTATTTTTATGTAAAATTTTCCCCTTTATTCTCAAATGTTATTTTGATATTAATCAGTATTATAATATTTTAATTTAGCAGTATCAAATGCAATCACTTATCATTTATAATTTGAAATTTATAGATCTTAATTCCCGACTGCTTCATTTTTTTACATATTTTGTTCACCAACTTCTTGATATTTTTATTCTGTTTATATTTATTGTAAAAGTAGGAATCATAACATAGAAATTTATTTATATAAAATTAGAGATTGTATTACTTTATTAGTTTTAACAATTGTCCGCGGGTAATATTTTATTCTGCTTCGTGAAGGCATATATCTGATGATAAGAATTTTTATTGCATGTGTAATGAATTTTAATGCAGAAATGCGAAAATTCGTAGATAGCTTCACACTTAGGAATGCACTTCTTTCATTCATTAACATGTACATAATTTAATTATATATTTTAAATATTTATTTTTTATGTAACTAAAAAACTAAATTTCAATAAATAAAGTCTCAATACATTCACAATCATTCAAAAGGTAATTTGAGTTTGTAGCAGTTATTTTAATCAATGTGAGAGCAGTAATTTATAATCTATTAAAAACAGAGATTAACATTCAAATTACAAACTGAAGATCGAAATGCAGAAATAAATATCAAAATGTAATAAATATAACACTTGACAAATTATGAAACTGTGCATTCTTGAAGCTCGATATCAGGATCATTGAGACCGTAGCCATTTAACATAACCGCTGGACAAAAGTGAACACTCTTGCCCGGAAGTTATTTGGCTTATGACTTACCACTACATTACTTCCCCTCCAGTGGGCTGCAGGTGAGACGAAGGTGGTGGAGGTGTTATCACACCAAGTGTTTTTGTCTGGCAACAAAGGTTTTTTGTTGCACCAAACATTTTGACGATTTTTACAACCGGTAGAGCGCGCCACGAAGTTTACATTTGTTAGTTCTGAACCAGGGTAACCACTGTGCATTCTTGAGGTTCGAAATCGCAATATTGGTTCATAGCCGTGTAACAAAAGCTTTAGACAAAAGGGTACACTCGTGTTTGGAAGTTATCTGGCTTTTGAACTTAAAACCACCAAATAGTGAAAGCATCCAATGCATCCTGCTTAGAAGCAGTAATGGAAAAATTCTAAATAATTGAAAAACGCGACAATACATGTTGCCTGTTCCATCTGAATTCGTTTCAGAAGTGTTTCAATATATTAGGAGCTTTAAATCTACTCAATTTCTTCTTTAATTTGTGAATTACTCAAAAAAATGATAAAATCAAGCAGCAAACGCAGTCGCACTTCAAAACATTTATTTACTTTAGACTCAATATATTTTTTATCAATTCATACTTAAAACACGACTATGTATAATTCAATGCTTATATATCCAACCAGAATCGAAACTTATTTACATTAATGGAACAAGACCTCGCAGGCTCTTGAACGATCCATTCACTTCAATTCTTCTTAAATGTGTATGGTCTTCTTCACAGCTCCAAGTTTATCCAGGGCAATATGTGATTTGTTGAACGTAGTAAGTACTATCAGGACCATCACTAGAATTCTTCCCGATACATTCCAAGGAAATAAAATTCGTCTGAAAAAAGTAATAATAAGTGTTAAATTTGCTTAGTATCTGATTTTTTTGTTCTCTTATAAGTTAGCAGCTTTGTGCTTGTTGTATTTTCCTTTATCAATCAGAAAATGTAGAAAAATAAATTACATAACTTAAAACACTACATATATGAAATAGATATGCATTGATGCAAAAATGAGAAATTAATATTTTTTTTTTAAATCATAGACAGTAAATGTAAATAGCATAACATTAAACTGAGATTTTTTATCATTCACGCTATCCAAGCCTCCAGTTGCCGGCGTCCTGCCAGAGGAGTAGCGTGTCTTACTCGTGATCTGGGCATCACGGTTCGGGAATGGTTGTTATTATGTTTTCTATCTGTGAGTAGTGTGAATGTGCTCCCATGTAAAAAGGGGCTGTGCAAGCGAATGTGAAGCATGAAGTAGATAAGTCATATTGTTGGTCCTAGTTGTCGCTTCTGAAGAAACAACGGACTCTAATTTAGACAAATTGCTGATAGCTTTCTGTCATCGGGCTTGTAAAGTGCCTTGAGTCACAACAACAAGCTTCCCATTAGCCATGCCTAAATAGATACAATTTTCGAAAAATATCTGACAATTTGCAAACATTTTGTAGAAATGATGACGGTTTTGTTACAAGGTGGTGCGCCTTCTAAGCATAATAAAATTGTTTCACACTTTACTTGAGCAATCGTCTCTTAATTAGCAAGCGCTGAAATCCAATTGCACAGCTAGTGAATACAACCCAATTAATTCATCCAGAAGCCGTCTCTGAATAAGTTTAGCTACATGATTAACCCCTTAGCTTACAATTTATGCTCTAAATGTTTAGGCCTAAAACATAAGCAAGGGTGCGCTGGCTTCGTGCTACTCTAAGGTTCGAATAATCGGTCCGAAGTTATACGCGCATTACTTACGGAATCTAAATGCTATGCACAACTAGTTTAACTTTGTGAGATATTTGATAGGTAATTGCATCCTGATATAAAAATTGTGGTAGATAAAAAACGAATCAATCAATCTAAAATATAGCACAAATCAATAACTTTTATTTGAAGATCCTGGATAAATTAACAATTCACGTAATTATCATTTATACAAAAATTATTCTCAAAATTTAACAATTTTCAATAATATGATGTATATGGTATGATTTGTGATGAAGCAAATTACAAGCCGCGGTCATCGTACGATGGGCAATGCCCTTAATTTATATGTTTGGATCGATCTTCATAATACGAGCTATGCCCACGATATTTATATTTTGGCCCGATCGCCATACTATGGACTGTGCCCGTAGTTTTACGTTAAAGGGTTAAGGCTTGTTTTTTAAATTTTTATATTCCATTACTTTATTCAATTTTGCATCATCTTATGTTTATCTAATTCTCAGCACATATTAAGATTCTAATGAGAAAGGTATTTATTCCAGTACGTATCAATATAATGAAGTATATGCGATAGATATTCTAAAAAATAATTTTACATATGTAAATGTGCAAATGCAAACAAATAATTTGCAAATCTACTGAAAAATAATATTTTCATCACCGTATATAAAATGATGTATTGGGGTAGCACAAGTAAAGAATACTCAAATAAAGTAATTTTATATTTAAAAAAAAACCACTTTCATCTTTGCAGATTAATTTCACACAAGTTAACACAGAATATAGCAATGTTCGAAAAATTCGTAAATAAAGCCCAACAAGATGTAAAAGAAGGCAGTATCTCATTACTACTCATACCTGGAAATTAATTGCTTAATTTTGAAAATTTCAGCCATAAATGGGATGAGTTATGACTCGTTATTTCAATGCCTTACTCTTAATGACCATGGAATTTATTCTCACGGCTATCTGCGGTTGTTTCACGTCAGATAATAATAATGGACTTTTGATTGCCGCTGAAGAATTTTTCAAAATCATCTGCTCAGGTTACTAGCATAATTTTAGGAAAAGCTTTTTTATTTATTTATTTGGGATGGGAGTTTTGTGTTTATTCTAAAGCTTTATTTCTTTATTGCCATTGCACAGTTCAGGAAGTTAAAAATAAGTAAATAATTTGCATTATTTTTATCAGCTATTGAATTTCCCCCTTTTGAAAAGCATAATTTAACAAAAAGGAAAAAAGTTAAAAGCAATATGACCTCAGTCGTAGATAATATGTAAATATGTTTATGGCCTATTTGAATGCTATATTAATAATGTTCCTTTTAACCGTTTTATTGAAATAAAATTTTCTTTTCATATTCTGTTTTTAGTGCAAATATATCTTGTAATCCTGGTTTATTTCTTATAAATAGTTGCAAATGGTCTTATAAATTGTGTAAATGGCAATGATCTTATAATAATGATGTAAATATACATTCAGAACTTAAAACAGAAACAGATGAATTTTGTGTTATTTGTTCATTTTAGATAAGAAATTATGTAGATTTGAACTTTGTCATGAGTGAAAATATCACTTTTCGGCAGGGAAAATATATTTTAACTTGAAATAGTAAGATACTCGTTATTCATTTGTAATTTAAATACAGACTAGCTAGTCTTACATTCACAAGGTAACAATCGGCCGAATTATGCAGCACTGATTTTTAATCATTCAATAGTCTTCTGCTATCGGGTTGAGGAATAAGTTCTTAGCTTTTTTTTTATCAAAGACTTTTTTTAAAGAAAATCATTAGTAATAATAGTCGATTAATCCATTATGTATTCTCCGCAGTTGTTTACGACCTTCTCCCATCTCTCAACTAATGTCGATGCCGTTCCACCAAAAATCTCTCGGTCTAGTTTTTAAGGCCCTCTTTATTGCCGAGGGTAACGCCCCTCATATAGTTCGACAGGGAGAGGAAAAGACGGTAATCTTACGTCGCAAGATCCGGAAAATACGGGGCATGATGAAAGACCTCCATTCAAGCTCTTGGAGTGCGGTTTTGACGACTTGTGCTACATGTTGCCTGGCATTGTTGTGAAGGAGTATGGTTTGGCCTTGCCGATGGGGTCTTTTCAGTCTCATAACCACTTTAATGCGGTGTAGCTGGGCTACGTAGAGCCCATTGGTGACCGTGGTATTCCTTTCAAGCATTTCCTAGTACACCACCCTTCTAGCCCCCCCCCCTCCAAACGCAGATCATGGTCTTCTTTGGATGGAGGTCAGGCTTGACCATTTTCGTGTTGCAGACTTGCTTATGACACCTTCTCCGTATTCGTTGCAAATGTCCCGTGCTTTTTAAGCAACTTTTTGGACTGGATGAAAAGCGAAGAACATCAGATGTCGAAATTGTTGTTTTTTATCTCCTGGATGTTCCATTTCTAAGCCTTAAAAGTAATTAAAAATTAAATCACTCAAAAAGACGATTAGCCCAGTTTTGTAGAGCAGAAAGAGCTCTAGCGAATAAATACAATACACTTTGTCAAACAATAAAAAAATCGTTGGAAAACAACGCAAATATAAAAAAGCTACGAAATTTTTCGCCACGCCAATATAATAATCTGTAATCATTGGCAAGTCTTAATCGAGATTGTTTTTGTCATGCTCTGACATAATTTATAATAAAAATATTAAAAACTTCATGTGATGATAATCATTTTATTTTTATTTAAAATGCTAGTGCTTTAGGAAAACTTTATTATGACTAATAAGATCGAAGAACTGTTATGAAGGAGAAAATTAATTAAATGTGATTCTTTCAACCTGTTCATTAGATAAAAAATAAAAGTATATTTTTTGTTATAAATTATTTTATTTTATACAATAATTACAAATATAGATAATAAATTACCTTAGAATATAACTATTAATTGTAAAATATTTATGTTATTAAGAGCAATTTTCTAGTTTTAAGTATAAACCTGCTTCAAAAAATTTAGAAATATAATACTGCCCCACGGTTAGAGTGAATATGCTTACTTTTGGTACAACTAGAATAATGCTTTCCTCTCGATTTACACAAAGAAATGCGTTTTGCACTTAATAAAAATCGGTATTACCTCTAGGTAGTCTAATAATGTCGATGGTAATTGTCTGATTTTTATTATAAAAGCTATTAAATCTCCCTTACAATCAATGATTAATAAAAAAAGAAATAGAAAATAAGTATTAAAGCAAATATCAGTCCTAAATACGAATTCAAAAAAGAATCGACAAAGCACGATCAACCCTGCTTAGAGATAAAGAAAAAGTAATAACACACAATTGGCAATGCGCAAAACCGGATCTGAAATCAAAGCAGCCCTTTCCTCAGCTAATGTCAATGGGAAGAAACTACTTTTCATTTTCCATTGTTACACACCTATTAAATAAGCTAATTTCGATATTTTCCTGGTCTGGCCATGAAATAGTCTCAACTTTATCTCTTATTTATTGTTTGATACATATTTTTTGTTGCTTTTATTATTATTATTATTGCTGCTGCTTTTGATATTTCTCGAATTTTTGATGTAGGAAAATAGCCAAATAGGTTTATAAAAGTAAAAACCGAGTTTTAAATTATTTTTTACAGGAATTGCTGTTTCTTTTAGCAATAAAATTTCTTTTTTTAGCTGCTATGTCGTTTTAAATACAGAATGACATACAATACTTCAATTTCAAAAAAAGCTGACAGATAACTATCAATGATATCCATATACAACAAATTAATTTTATCTTCATCATTTTTCTTACTTGTAATGTCTTTGAATTTTTGAGTTTCTTTATTCATCAACAAACAGACAGGCCTGATGACTACGTATATATTGTTAGACATCAAAATCAATGATGGTTCAAAATCGTAAATCGTCCGGATCCATCAAAATCTCCTACTTGATTCTTTTCCAGATTACTAAGCTTTATCTTCGCATGCTAAATAGTGAAAAAGTGCGCATAGGAATGATGTAAAGCAATTGAAAGCCGAGAAAGCATCACTTTTTCCTTAAAACAAATCAATTATGTTCAGTAGACAGATAAATGGGCGAGAAAAAGTAAAATGCATTCCACTTACTGGAGGAAAACGGGTTCAATCAACATATCAATCATCAAAAATACTTATAGAGAAAAACGCTCGTATAGTAATGCCCTATTATCTTAGTGTCCCAGGCACCATGATATATCTGAAGTAGATTTATGGGTCCCTTACAATTACTTAAATGCCAAAGGAAACAATAGCTTTGAGTTGAAAAAAGAGGGAGCTGCTGAAAAGCAGCCTAAATTGAGCTTTCACTCAGGATGGCAAAGTTTAATCTGTCTTTGAATAATGATGACGAAGAGTCAGAAATTATCTGGCTCCTCGCCAAAAACAAAGGAGTTTAAATTTTAGAAAACATTAATCTTCATATCTCACAAGTCTGCTACGCACTTGTATGTATAAAAGACGTTGTCTGCAGATAACAACCTTATAGAAATGAAGCGTTACCTCAAAGAGGTTGAAATATTGTTAGGTAGTTTGATTTACTGGAAATTGTTGAGAAAGAAAAAAAACCGCTTCTTGTTTAAATTTTTAATTGATGTTGAAGTTACATAGGTGTCCTTTCAGTTTTCTGACAGTCCCTTCAGACTTCAGAACTATACTTTTAGCAAATTATTTAAAATTGTCTTTTTATTTTTGTTTTCTTTAAATTTCTTTTACAAAGATTTAATTGTTTTCATACAGTCTATATAAATAAAAATAAATGTTTGAATATATGTCTGTTATGCCGTCCTAAACCGTTCATCCGATTGCGATGAAACTTAGTCAGTTTCTTGCTTATATATACGGAATGGTTATAGGCATAGTACAATTACCTGAAATAAAAAATAAAAACTCGAACCTGAACCGCATCTATTTACCAATGATAAATCTTCAAATAGCTCACCTAGGAGACACAATAGATTCAGCAGAAACGCTAAATTCAAGTTAAAGGTTAACATTGTATAGTTATTGAACACAAATGTCATGCGAGTCATTCTCAGAGGTGACAACTTTATTACATATTATGTCAGAAAATTTTGGGGAGACCAATCCTGGAGTTTTTAAATTTTAATTAAATGTTTGCGTTTTTTGAAGCAACTTCCAAAAATATGATATTACAAATAATTTTGCACTATCTAAATTTTCAAAAAATTATGTTTTCAACTATCTTAATGATTTTATGGTATAATATATTTTCTATGTTTAATGAATTTTGAAAGAAAACATTTTAATCTCATTCTAAATCTCATTTTCATTCTCTAATTTCTAAAATTAAACTTGAAAGTCCCAAATGAACATTAAATGAATCAATAGATACAATGAATAATTTCTTTCATTACCAATCTGAAAAAACACCAGTTTTACCATTTTGAAAAAATACGCAAATCTAATTTATAAAAAAGGATATTTTTTCGTGTTTTATGTACTGTCGTACCGTTCACCCTATTTCAATAAAACATTGTCAAATTACTGATTGATTGCACTTAATATTATTTTGGCAAAAGGAAAAGTACTCTGTCTCGGTTATACCTTGTGACAAATCATTTTTTCTAAAGTAAGCGTTTTTACCAGTTTCAGACGTTAAATGGACTGTATTACTTGCCTTTCTTCAAAGTTTGCGCAGATAAATTCAAGCACTGCTAAAAGTGGAGAATAATCTGTTTGAAAAATTGCAGGAAGAGCTCTGTATATGTAGCTTTTTGTTCCAGAAAATAAACTATTCTTTATTTATATTTTTATATTTATTTGTATGTTTTTTTATTTATTATTATTTTTCCCTTTTTTTATTTGTTATTTTTCTTATTATTTTTTTGTATTTCCCTCTTTGCTTTTATTTTCCTTCTCTCTTTGCTATTATTTTTTTAATGTTTTTTTTGAGCTGCCTTTAGCTTCTTTTGCATCTTGTATACGCGCAAAGAAAAGTTATATTTGAATAGCGAGTCTTTTAATAGCTATTTAAATTATATATTTTTAATTGTAATTGTAAGCTTTTCACCGGTGTAACGCCACTTTGGGCACACACCTAATCATCATCAGAATACATCAAGTAAGGGGAAAAAAACACGCTTAGTTGTTATTTGAGGTAACTGAAAATTTCGTTTTGATATAATCGCATATGTGAGGGAGAAACTAGAATTTCTGTTTGCAAGTTGAACTAAAATTATCCCACAAGTCATTTAGAGACATTCCTTCCTCTCTTTCTTCTCCCTCTTTTGTTTCAATTTTTTTCATTAAAATACCTAAAATGTTTACATAGTCTGGGTTTTCAATGATTTCCTACATTGAGAATATACTGCGGCATACTATTTAAAAAACTTTTTAAATAGAAGATGGTGGAAGGAGTGACCAGTGTGGATATTAAGGGTCAGGAAAATCGACGTGAAGAAAAAATTGGCAAAATCAAACCAATAATTAGAGTTGTGTGATTTGTTATTAGAATTTCCATATTATAGTTAATTTACATTCTAAAAATTGTTTCCTAATAACTAGAATTTCGGCTTACTTGTAACTTAAAGATCTAAATTGAGCCAGCTAATATTTCCCCCTCAAATCCAATAATTATTTCATCAAATTCCTTTCTGAACCTATGTAAGTTCATAACATTTCCTCACAGTCTCTATCAATCCTAGCTATTTCTCACCTAAGTAGATTCTCTGTGTTGTGCTCGTTATGGTTCTTAAGATAATTTCTAGCGTATTCAGAGTAGACAGACAAATATATATATGTAACAAATTTTAGCTGTTGCATGGCATAACACAAGAAACTTATGAAATTTTTAATTCTTTTATTTCATCCGGGAGGCATATTAAATAAAAGAAGCAATCTAAAACAAGAAGACATATGTTTACATTAGGACACAAGTGCAAAATTATAAAAGAAAAAAAAGCAAGTAACGAAAATTTTCCTTTCGATTTTTTTTACAGCAAGATTTTTTGACACTTATATTCTTAGGAAATGAAAACTTATAACATTAAAATTACTAGATTTAACATTAACTTAAATTACTGGATATTAACATTAAAGTTTTTATATCTTCACTTCTATGAGTTTAGTTTGTTTGTTTAGTTTAGTTACATTAACGTCCCATTTAAAGCAACACGAGGGCTATTTTGGGACGGACCTCGTAATTTTGAACCACGGTCAGATGACGAGAACGACACCTGAACTGGCACCCCCCTCTCCCTACCACGCCACACCAGCGGGAGGACATTTGGCCTCACAGATTTAACGTGCAACAGAACCCCTCACACGACGGTTCTTCGGTGTAAACGAGTCTCGAACCTGAAACCCTCCGGTTCCGAAGCCGAGACTTTACCACCGGGCCACCACGGCCCTTTCACTTTTATGAGAGGGCGCTCTGAATTCAACAGTTTTTCTAAAAATAATTAAATAAAAAGGGACGGATCAAAGAGTAAGAGACCATTTTAGAAGTTTAGTTAAGTTAAGTTTGGTTTAAGTTAATAAGGAGTAAATTAAGAAAAAAAGTCTTGAAATTAGTTATGATTTAAATTATATTTGAAAATATTCTTACACATACACACACAGATTTACAAGAATATAAAAGAAAATACCTCCCATTTTCTAAAAAAATATGTAATAAGCAGTTTCGTATGTCCAAACTAAATAGTGCTAAAAGCTGACTTCATTTAGTTACCTAATAATCCGAAATGTTGAAACTTAAATTCATTCCAAATACAAAACTACTACCTACTTCAGCCACTAAACCATTTCTTAAAATACTCGACTTTGTCAAGCTGTTTGCTCTTTAAGGGCGAAAACTTAACTAAAATTATTAACCCCATTTTCTGAGCTCTAAAGAGCAGGTTCATAATTCTTAATTTCCTAACCTTCGCCTGACAAGCGGCCGGAACTCGAACAGAAGCTAGAGTGTCATCATAATCCGGTCTTTTGATTAAAGAATGATCCGTTGATTATCATTGCGCATAAATTATTTCCGTCGCCCGAATGTGATTCTTGGTGAAGCGCCTTTGAGACGTCCTGGACGTCGGATTTGTTTATTTACGTCATTAATTATAATTAGAAGCGCACATGTCAAGCAGTGAAGTTCACATTTTATGTACCTAAAGCGAGAAATGGAAGGATTGCATTATTTTAAGCAAAGGATGACGTTAATAAGTCTTACAAGTAATGAGACGTTTTCAGCGTGATGGATTCTACTTTCAGTTTGATATTAAATTTGTATTTTCACTGTTTGTTATGCTATGTAAGATCAAGTTTATTATTAGTTCGAATAATTTTAAATTGAAATTTTGAAGTTCAGATGAATATCAAGAGATTAAGTAGCTTATCACTAAAACTATTAAAAATTCTCAAAGTACAAATTTATTGCCATATATAATGATTAAAAATTGATATCAAAATCTACAGTCTATGTAATTTATATAATAAAAATAATCATGAAACAAACCAGAAACGGATCAGCTCCAACCATTTCTCAGTTTTCTTCGATTATTTTTCATAAGATAACTCACATCTTTTAGATATATCATTAATGATCCTTTGCCTTTCCTAAAACTCTTTCCCAGCAGAAATCTAAAAAAAAAAGCTTCTTTCTACATTCCCTATGAGAAAAACATCAATGAAAGAGTACCCCAATACTGTTCATAGCCCATTTTTTTCAATTTTAATTTCAGATCGAAGTTTACTATATTTAGATTCATGATTATTCTTCTATTTCGCGCTCATTTTAGGGAAAAGTTCCAAAAGTCTTACTTCATGGAAGTTTTCCAGATACAGTTGCCGATTTCGGAATTTTTTTATTTCGAGTGCAAGTTCATTAACTTCAGGTGCGTTTATAATATTTAACTACACCCTTCATATTAAATTTCCTATTGATATCACAAAGAGTCAGAGCCTTTCTTGTTGACTATATGTATGTGTATATATACATATATGTATATCAACTGATCGTAGTAATTTTATTTGTCAGATTGCAAGCATTGCTAATCAGTCAGTATATTATAAATTTATTTTTATAATGTAATTTTAAATATTTATTTTTTCTCCTTATGATAAGATGCCGTTCAATAAGTTTTTTGTTGAAACTAGTTTAATACCTTTTATATAATTGGCTTTTATATAAGTGGTCATTTCACAGAACTATTATCCATTGATTAATTCACGAAATAAAAGAGATTAAGGAAGTTACGAGCAGATATTTCCCGTCCGTTTCACAAACATACTAGAAAGAGGTTTCGTCTCTTTGCGACATAATTGTGAGGTTTTAAAATTACATTTGAAACTTTTATGCTTAATATATATGGATTTGAATCACTGCTTCAGTCAAAGCAGATTGAAGATTCATACAGTAAGAATGTAATGTGTTATTATGTACAACTCGACCAGCTATTAGTTTGCTTTCCTGATTTTTCATTTTTTTCTCCTTAGAAACTCTGAGAATTGTCTTCCCAATACATATTCTCGCATATTCTCCGATAAATGTATTTAACCCTTTACCTTATCTTTTCTTCTAAATTTGAAACTTGGGCAATCTTCGAAGGCTTCCTCAACAGTGAGAAAGAAAAGCTACGGAATATAAATATTTAGGCTAAATTTAGTGTTTTTATTGAAACAGTCATGAAAATGCATATTTTGGACACATTTTTCGGACTAATTGTATCTACATAACTAAATAACTAATGCTTGTCACAAGATCGATTTTAATTTAATTCTTTATGAATTACAGAGTTTGCAATTCAAATAATACACCAACAGCCATTTGATAGATTTGAAATTTGACAGGAATCTGCACTTTAGATGTCCTCGAAATTAAGATTTGACAAATGACTACAAATCTTATCTAAAGCAAATATACAAATTTCATCCATCTACCTTAAATTAATTTTGAATCATCATTTTCATAGGCATACGGAAGAACAGAGAGTCAGACGCAATTCCTCAAAGGTATTTCCCAATCTCAGAGGCGTTTGACAAATGTCAAAATTTCAAGATGAAATTTTTTTGATAATTGTAGTATTCTCCTACAAAACATAAAAAAAAACATAAAAGAGGGAGCATAAAATATATTTGGGAAAATTTCAAACAATAGAATATAAAATGATGAGGCTTTGGGGACAGGGATAAGGCTTTAAATTTTGCTTCAAAAAATAATAACTTCGGCTATAGAAGGTGCGTTCTATAGTTGAATGAAAAGGTATGAATAGCTCTTCTCTGTTTGAGGAATTCAGCAAATAGCGAACCAGTCATGCCAATTGGAAGACACACTCTTTATAAGAGCTTTATCTACGGAAATTTGTTGAATATTTAGAATTAATATACATTGTATTTAGTGAGCTACTACTAAAACACAAATGAACTGAACAACTTTAGAATAAATGTCAGTACGATTGAAACAATTACAGCCATCAAATTGATAAAGAATCCGGACTGAGGACTTTCTCAAGGGTCACCCTTTAATTCTTTCTCAAGGGACGAATTTGATTTTAAGGTTTCATGTTTTTCTGGTTTGCTGTGATTTTGACTTATCATTGTTTAAAATTTGATGTCTTTTCTTTTATGATACTAATTTTATCTCTAAAACCTCAATATTCTGGAATTTTCGGGTCACGAGGGGTCAATTTCTTGACGAAAGTCAGACCCTTCATAGAAAAAATCCCTGGTTTGAATCCCCGTCTGAGGGTGACCCTTGAGAAAATCCTCAGACCGGATTCTTTATTAATTTGATTCCTAGGATGTAATTGTTCCAATCGTACTAACATTTATTCTAAAGTTGTTCATTATAAGAGCCTCTACTCTTCCCTGCTCATGCGTGATCCGATCTATGCTGGAGACTCCAATCACAACCCTAGATGTTTCACTATGTTCTGCCATAACGGCAGTGTCAAATATGTTAATGGTTAAGTTGTTACGACTTTTTATACCCTTTCATTTGCCCACCCCTTGTATAAACATTGCGAAATAAATTTATTTTTTAAAAATCCAATATTCAAATTTAATTTGAAGAAAATAATCAAGCTTTACTCATAAATTCTGCAAGATAAATTGCAAACCGTAAGAAATTCACAGCAGCATAAATTATTATTAATTAAAATGGCGAAACAATGTTTTATTTATCCAAACCCCGATAAAAATAATAAGTGTTTAAAGAACGTATATGTAAGCACTGTGAATTAAATTTAAATTCAGAGGGAAAAGAAAAATACTTATGAATGTTTGCAATGCAGCTGAAATAATACCAATTAGAAATGCGACTTAATATTTATAATTAAATTATGTTCTTTGTTAGAAATATCGTATATATGTAAAAATATTTAAGTTTCAAACATTATTCCCAGGTAAAAAATTATTTCATAAAGCAAACGTAGAAAGTCAGTTGAGAAATAGTAAATTAAATTAAATGATATTCGTTTACTATTCACTTTTGCAAAATTCCGCAAACATATAAATTTTTAACATGACTAGCTTCTCTCTACTTACATATCTGTGCACATATTAATACCTTTAAAATATTTAATTAAACTTAGTAATTAGTACTGTATAAATATAACGCTATTTAATAAATTTTTGATTCATAAGTAGAAAAATGCAGATTTTTTCAACTAGTTTAGCTTTGAAATGCAGATATTTACATAATTTTAAAACTAAACTATTTAGTCATAAAAAATAAATATTGCTAATATATACACTGCATGAAGTTATGGTAGAATGGCTATTCTTTTCATATGTTTAGGAAGCATATATGGTTCTCAATGATACTTGAGACTATGAGATAGTATAATTTTTTTCATTCTCTTATGCTATTACTTTTCAGGATTAAAATAATAAAATAATCTGTAATTATTTTATTTTTCAATATTATGAAAAAAATGCTGTTTCTATGCTTATTTCCACTGCTACTTGAGTTTTATAGTGTTTGCATGGTTTTTATTTACAACATTTCAAGTTTGGCCATTTTTGTAAAATATTTATTTCGGTAAAGGTAGCAGATAAGTGATTTAGCAAATACACTTACTTTTTTTCGTAATTAATTACATATTTATATTTTGTTTAAGCATATTTATTACATTTAGTGTTTTAGTTATATGTTCAATACAATTATTGTCCAATCAATGCTCAAAGATTTCTACTTTACATATTCTATTTCATACGCAACACTATAAAATCAAAAAGCTAAGCCTTGTGTAAATCATGAATAACAACATTAAGTTTTTACTCAAGCAAGTCACATATCAGGGAATTTAAATGAAAATATTAAACTAAGATAAGCAAAAACATAAAAAAATGGAAAAATATTAATTGAAAATTTAATTTAAGGCATCATTTCTTGATATTATATTTTTATATTTAATACAAATTAATTTCGAGTCTGTAAATGTAAATATTTAAGTCCGAAAATGCAGGATTTTGCAAAAACTTCTTTTTGATTGCTGGAGTTTTGAAATTTAATGCACTTGTATGTTCCAAAACATGATGCAGTATCTAAAATTTCGGAACTTATTTATTAATGAATATAATTATTCGTTCAAACTTTCAAAAATTCCCTTAAATTCCCCATCTTTTCTAATGTATGATAAAGAGTTTTAAATCACTTGTTAAAATTTTCATAGCGTTTATAATGATGTATTATACATTGCCTTTAGTAAGTCCTGAACAGAAATCAAGCACTTCTCTTAGCAGTATTACTGCTTTTAAAGTTGAAGTATCCATTAATTATCCTTAATTAAATTTTGGATAAATACCTCTGGAGCCATCTATTGATGAATTTGTAATCAAAGTCTGGATATTTCGCAATAATAACAATAAATTATGAAATAAAAACTAAAAGGTCGAAAAACTTCTGCAAAAAAAGAAAGAAAATTAAATATATATACGTTTTTTGGAATACTAATGATGGGATATTTTTTAACAGCTTTTCTTAAAATGTTTCTATTTATTTTTATGATACAAACCAAAAGACTTGATTAAAATTAACGTTTTTTTAGTAAAAAAAGTTGTCAGTCGTATCACTAAACTTGATTGAGATACATTAAAAGATCGATTCCATTGCGTGAAAGAGAGAAAATAGTAGAGATTAAGAAGGCAGATTTAATTTTCCCTACTGCATCAAATAATTTCAATACAGCAATCACTAACAGCGAAATTTCACTCAAAAATTTAAGTTAAATTTTCAGCCTAGATGTTTTAGCAATCAAAGAAAATAAATAAATGTTAAAACAATTTAACAAAATTTTATATTTATAGCTTGTTTTTGGAAGCACTGCCAGGTCCTTGATTTCGAATAATACTACTCAAATTGATTGTCTCTAAATCTGGTATCACTTGAAGATTTTGAATGAAATTATGTTACAGAAATTGTGCCATTCCTTAGAATTTCGGATAGAAAAACAATTCAAATATTGATTTAAAATTGATTTTCAACTAACATCATATCTTTTCTCTTCTTTTAACTCTTGTTAACAACTTACAACTTACTCTTGTTTCTCCGAGTGTTTTAAAGAATTTGGAAAAAGTCTGAAATGAATGTTCTGAATGAAATGAATAAATTGAAAAAAACATTTCTCAAATTAATTGTCTCCTTTCTGAAACTTTTTTTCTCTCTTTTTCTAGAAGCATTGAAAAAAAATTTGACGAGCAGAAAATTACTAATGCATTATTATTAAATTAATAGTGGATATGTCAAAAGAAAACATGGAATTTAGGACTAGAATATTGAATAAATGCTCTGAATTTTAACCTAGAAATTACTGTAATTATCAGTTGCTTTGTTTAAAAAATTTTATGCTTATATTTCTTACAAATGCTATAATTAAGATTCCTCTTTTTTACCAAACCAGAAATACCTGTCAGATTATTGAATTCAAAGAATGTTTGCTGAAATTGATCGACTCCATTCTGGGTATCACTTGAAGCAGAAACTTAAAAAAAAATAGTTGAAAAAAGAGCAGAGATTAAAGAGGTAGATTTGTTTCGCTACTGCATCAACTACTTTCAATGCAGCCTCCGTGAAAAGGGGAAATTCCACCACGCAAGTGAAATTCAAATTGCCAGGCCAGAAGCCTCGGCAAACAAGATTTCATGGAAACGGTGGAATCCCCAGAAAAACTTCCCAGCGTTTCCGCTGATGCCGAAAATTTGTTCCGAATCCGGATGATAAATTGTTCTTTCCGCTGCTTTGCAATGGGGTCGCCGTCATTGATCGTCTGGTTTCAGGACTGTCGGCACAAAATAGCTCTGCTGAAACTTCCTGCGAACAAATTCAGATGAATCTCGTTGCGCCATTGTTAATTTACATAAATCTTCGGCACAGATCGTCGGAGCGTGTGGCGAGATGAATGGCAGATATATTTCTTCACACCATAATGGAACAAAAGTTTCGTTTGGAATTAATCTTGGATCTTACTTCAAAAAGCGAGAGAGTAAGTCACGGTATTTCTTTTGGAGTTTAAACTGCGAGATCCATATAATTCATCTTGATAAAATTAAGTGGAAAGCATTTTTCACCGGGTCATAAAATAATAACCAAAGCAAATAATGATCTCTTTGAGTTTTGTTAGTATCACTGAACTCTGAAATTTCTGTTTACTTTTACAGAATATATATATACAGAATAAATGAAAAAGTATTTGACCAACAATAAAACTTTTGGTTCATTTCATTGCCCATATTATTTAAAACACACGCTGAAATTTTTATGTAAATACCTGTTAACGGTGGAAATATTTTATGAAAATAAAAGTTTTGGGAAAATTGAAATTAAAGATAAATTTCAGATGAAAAACATGTGACCCTGAATGATAGGTCAGGCATTCCATTTCCTAGAAAAGTCTGAACTACAAGAAATAACAATTTAAGAGAATGCGCCAGTGTGGTCGATAACCAGCGTTTTTAATGTAGTCTGGCACCTTAATTTCGAGTTGAATTAATAATAGTTTCTGGATAAAACAGGTAAAATATTCATTTAACCATTGTTACAAATTTGTCATTTTGCTCCTTCTCGGAGAAAATCTGTCATAATTTTACAGATAGAGTAATAATGGATGCATGCTAAATGGATGCACAATCAAATTTTTTAGCAACAAACTTTGTGACAATTATTATGAAGGATCCCGAATTTTCAAGAATCTTGGTAATAACTCCACTGGTATTAGATTTTAGTCAGTCAGTAGTGGATGAAATGGTAATCGAATCGAGTCCAAGTGGATGGCTCCTCACTTTCTCTTTGATGTTTTTGTGTTGTTGTTTATTGTTGATTTGTTGCTTATGAGTTGGTATTTATTACAAATGTTGTTTTGTGTACGCTTTGTCTGCGTTTTTATAATTTCAATTCGTCTTATCTACCCTTGCAAAAAATACTGTTTGGCCAGATGTGATTTTTTGTAACAATGTGTTCTGTTTATTATTATTAATAAATGTTTATTAATATACCTACAAAATAAACGTTTGACGTAGAGCTGCCATATGTACAATAAATCTCTTTAAACTTTGAACATTTTATTTAATGAAAAAATAAATTTGCACTTTCTGAGATAATTTCCTAACAGATTATGGTATATTTTTTATACCATCTTCATGTCTGTATATACGTACATCCATACAGGCTCACGTGGGTTTTTTTTTTTCAAAATATTGACAATTTTAAACCATATTTCTTTAAATAGATTCTATTACTGAAATTAAATGTAAAACCTTTTAAATGTTATGTTAAATTATTAATTTCATATTCCATTCTATTGTTAAAAGCCAAAGAAAATAGATTTAGCTAATTATCTGGGCCCAGAGATAAGGTGAGAAGACAGAAAGTGAAATTGCTATATTTTAAAAGACAGCATGTAGTTTGAAATAGATTATCCAGACAATTAAGTGTTTAATGGTATTATGATGCCACGGGACTCGACTTCATTAAGCAAATTCATCCTTTCCTGAGAGAAACATTAACATCAAGTTACACCGGAGAGATTTAAATTTAAATTAAACATAGCCAAAGCTACGGAAGAGAATGCTACTCACCAAAGGTGGCTAACAGAAAAGAAAATTAATATTTTAGGAAAAGTTAAATGAATAAATAAATAAAATTATTTCAATAAAATATATTACCATGTTTTCTTCCTTCCTTCTTTTAAGATGCATTTATAATATGCTGCAATTTGTGTTTAGTTTAGAAATATAGTAAAATGTATTAAATGTGCATTTTGGAGCTCTTTTCATTCGTTAATTTGATTTGCAATTTGATGCAGATTTACAAAGTTTGTCGATTCCATAAATCAAATTTTCAGTAAGCAATTTCCATATTTTGCTTTAACAATTCGCATAATTTAAATAACAGAAAAAGATAGATATTTCTCCGTAAATGGATTTTCATACGAGATAAAACAAATATTTAGAAAACCTGATATCATGGCCATATGCCAAAATACACTCATCTCACTCATGTGCTTTTGAATTATATCTTGCATGTTTTCAAAAATATTGTTACGGATTTCCTACCCTTAAAATCCGTCGGGTTCTTTTTACCTTGTATATAGTGGTTGTGCATGGTGTGAGATGATGACACACAGAATGATCAGTCCTTTAGTTGACGAACACAGCACAGACGTTTATTTACAGGACGGCACAAAGACGACAAATATTCACAACACTACTACTTAAGGAGACAACTATTTACAGCCGAGACGAACACAAACAGGACAGCACACTACAAATAGAAGTCCACAGGCAGAACTTCTGTAGTGACAATGTCCACACCTCACAGAGTGGCCAGGCAGGATTAAGTCGGAGAGGGAATCTTTAAGGGATTCACTTTACACCACCTGGGTCTCTCCAGAACAGGCTGAAACTATTCCTCTATCGTTTCTTGCCTTTGCTGTCGACTCACTACTCCGCACAACGGGACTACTCCTTAGTTCGGGACAGCTCCGTTCCCGACTACGACGACACAACGGGCTACGACACAGGCTTCGTCAGAATAGGCCACACAACAGTCCTCCTTTCAGGACTCCTCAGTTCAAGACCTCTATATCTCTAGGTCTTCTCGATTAATTCCACCGCGTTACTTGTTTTCTTCGTTGAACACCAGGCCGTTCAGCTTCGGCTTCTCTCCACTGCCGCACTTCGGCTTGACTCCACTTGATACTTCTTCAGATCTCCTTTCCCTTTTCTCCGCTGCTCCGCTTCGACTTGACTTACTCTAGATATGATATGAGTTGAGTTGACGAGGCGCCAAGCCGCGGCAGGGGCTTGCAGCCCTCTTCCTTATATATACAGGTGGTAGGGGGGCTAACATCTTCTGAACCAATCAGGAGCTTTCTAGCTGGATCTCGGCTCCTAGTGGATGAATCGGGAAAATTCTCGATGTTTCAGGTACTTTCCATTTTGTTGCCAAAGTCGCCAAATGGTCGCCAAGTTTGTCGCCAAGCCTTGAGACTTCTGACGTCACACCCATTCACTATTCAATACATATTACTGTCAATCTGTCTTCCTTACGATGACAGTATTAGCGAGGGAAAACAAAACCACAGGTTCGTAACAATATGCATACTAATAGATATTCCATAACAGAATTTCGATTTAAAATTTAATTAGAATATAGGGAGTACCCATTATAGTCTGTTTATTCCACATGAACTTCAGAGCAGCTACAACTATTGCCACAAATGTGGTATCTAGGTACAGAAAGTGCGTGCCATTCGTGTCTCCAATCTATATATTTCAGTTCCATCTGGGATTAAAAAATGGAATTAGAGCTACTATATCTTAAACAAAACAAAATAAGAGGAAAAGTTGAATAAAAAAAACAGAAAACCTTCAATCTAGTACAAAAAGCTCGTGATGAGCAATAATACTGAAAACAAATAAAATGATCATTTATTTGGTCGCGTGACACATCTGTGAGATAAAAACTCTCCACAACGATAGCGCACTTTATATGTGGGGATTCTTCAAATAACTTAAGAATAAGATCCCTCCAATAAAAATGCAGTACCTTAAAAGACACATTACTGATGCTTGCGACAACTTATCTTTTGGTATGTTACAAAATGTGCAGTAAAAAATAAAAAAATGATCTCAAATGAGCCTTGTAGCTGCGAAGAATATTTGATATGACATAAATAAAAGTATCTGCTAATAAACAAATATTCCTTTTTTATTTGCAATGCTTTTCTCTTGTAGAAGAAGCCTATTAATTTCATGTTCCAGTTTTGTCGATGACCAAACATGCAGAAAATTTGTGTTCGGATTTCGTAACATTTTCTTTAATGATGTAATTAAAAAAATATCAAAATTATTTTGTGTATTTGATTTTATTTTAAATTTCTAGTTTTTAGACAGAAATACATAACTATAAACTGAAGTAATCAGGCTCCAGAAAATTTAGAGTTATAAAAAAAGCTGATTAGACTCAAAACAAAAATTTTAAAAAATAAATATAAAAATAAAATGAATTAATTAATTAATGAATTAATCTTAAAAACAAAATGAATATATTTTCTTTTTTTAACTTCATGTAAAAATTATTCATTTGTATGAAATAATCACTAATTTGTTATACATGTCTGATTTGGCAGATAGTTTTTGCATTTTAGTAAAAATATATATATAAAAAGAAAAAGCATCGATATTATCAAATAAAGCGACCCAGATTTCAGAATCACTACATTTCAGACTTCCCACGATGTGGAAAACGGAGTCCTCGAATCACATCCTTCTGTGAATAACATAATGACTTGAAACATTTTTTCTGTTATTCACATAGAATACAAAAAGGCTTTAAGATAGACAGATGAAATATCACGTCACGAGTACACACCACGAGTACAAGTGAACATGATGTCTATAGAAAGGAAAGATATAGATGAAGTAAATTTTGTATACATATATGCATTTGGATGCATACGTAAATATGCTTATGCATATTTATACAAAATACGTATTTGATGCAATTTTTGAACAGAGGCCATCAAAGACTCGAACGTGTGTTAATGTGCTCATGCATATGAATGTGAATACATTAACTGAGTTTATAATTTTAATTCTAAGTGAAATTTTAGTTGCAATCAATGAGGATTCAATAAAAATGCTAGATAAACATGAAAAATCTATAATTAGTTCTTATTTTTATCTATGTCATGCGAGGTATTTGAGGTATTCTTCAAGGTCTATAATTTTATGCAATAGGTCAGGTATAATATCTCTTTTCAGAGAGTGTGTGATAAAATGTTTCGTGGACACAATTTCCATAGTTAAGTGTAGCATTTAAAATGATTCGTATCAAATTTTCAATCAAATTTATGAATATTTTAAAGTCTATCAGTCTCTACTTTCGATTGCATTTAAATACGATACTTAAAAATGAAATAGCTTTAATAACTAGCATTTAATATGTGGTATTGTTGCTGAAATTGTAGTTCTTAAAAGTTTAGCTTTAATTCGTTATAAAAATATCGGCAAAATGTGCATTAATTTTTACTATACTGCTGAGAACAAAAACTGTCATTAGTGACATTCTTAAAATAAAGGTTTGCGTATGAGTTACATGCAAATCCCTGCTCTATATGCTTAATTTCATGTATAGAGAAGAAGAGTATGTATTTATCGCAATGTAAATAAGTAATAGTATGAGAGATTATACCCTTTGGCTCTACATTTCATTTTTGTTTAAAATAAATCCAAATCTTTAAATTTATGCTTAAAAATGTAAATGATAAAAATTTATTTCATTTCACTAACTTTTAATAACAAAAACGTCTAAATAAGCTCATAGCAAATATAATTTTAATAAAAATTAGAGCTAGTCGCGTGTTTCTCAGAACTGAGCTATATAAACAAGGATTGTTGTGATGGCTATTGGTATATCAAGTTTAGGAATTTTACTACCACAGCCTGTCCGCTTTTTAAAAATAATATCACTGATACGAATCATCAAGAAATATTACTGAATCTATCTTTCAAGAATAATTCGATAAACTATAAGATCTTAGAGTAAAATAAGACGTGACAAAGAATTATTGTGCGTCTAAACACTCCCTAAAGATTTGACTCCAGTGGGGGGAGGCTTAGCAGAAGAAATATTGCAGTTTTGGTTCCAAGTTTTTTTTCTTATGAAACATGATATGAGAGGTAAGGAGGGAAAATAAGGAATTCATGTTTTTTTTTCTCTCTCGCTGATGACGCAGCTATGCCAGCTGAAGACTCAGGTGTGTAAAGAGTTTAAAATGTTTCTTCTGATCGTTTCCTTTCGTTCCTACGTTCAACGCATTATTTCGGTAAATGAGTTGGTTTGTACCCTGATAATGTGAAGGAAAATCATCTTTCAGTTTTATTGTTTCTTATGTGGAAGGAAAATTGTTCTCGTATGTGTTGAGAATAAACAATCAAATAAGAAATTTAGATTGATGCTATATATAATTTTTGTTTTCTTTATAAATTTTTCGGTATAAATGCTGCACCTACGGCAAATGAAAAGAAATTATTAGCTAGAAACTTTTATCAGTATTAAAGATAGCGTTATACAGTTTGGATTAAAGAATATTGTTTTCTACTTTCTGCTTAGCGAAATGATCATATCATCATAAAAAATTAGTAAAAAAATAATAAAAAAATATTTGGAATACAAATGTTAGTTAATATTTCTTTCTCTTCTACCTGAGGCCTAATAACATTTTTTTAAATTATATTTTTCCATCTATACGTCTCCATGATAACTAACAAATGCTTTGAACAAAAAAAAATGAAATTTATAACGTGGTCTTTACAATACCTTATAGATCTTTATCGAATTTAGAACGAAATCTATAGACGGGAAGTCTGTCTGTCTGCCTATTCAAGTGAACATAATAACTATAAAATGTAAAGATTTGGATAGCTAAAACTTGGTATAGAGTTTTAGCATCTTAAATGCATCTGCATTTAAATTTAATTTAATACATTTAATACATGTTAAATGTTGAATTAAATATCTTTGTCTGTATATTCGTATACAAATAAATGCAACCGATGATAAACGTAAGTTACAGATAAAGGAAATTGATATGTTCCTAAAATTGAAGTTCGTGTCCAATTTTAACTTACCATGATTGGGAAAATGGTAATCCAGTGATGACGAATAATCGAAAAATGATTTTTTCTGAGTTGCACAGTTTCTGAGAGAAAGTTATGGTAATGGTATCGTTTTTACGAAGAATACGAAAAGGATCCCCAAAAATAGAACTACATGAAGCCAATCGATATAAATTTGAGTTAAAGGAAAAGCATAATAATTTCTCGAAAATTAGTGTGATTAAGTGAGATTTTTTTTGGAAAGAAAACCGAAGTGGACCCTTTTTTATTGACTATATATGCAGTTTACTGGCTCACAACATTTTTGGTATTCATTTATTTCATTATTTTTTTATTTTTCTACTAACCGCCTTTGGAAACCAGCAGGGTCACTGATCTTAATTCTAGTTAAAATTTTAAATAAAATATTTTACGCAATATGTCATTCAATAGCTTCTTCATCAAAATATTTTTAAGCTTCAAAATATGAAAGCAACAGTATTCACTCATATTATTATGAAAACCTTAAGCCGTAATGTGCAATCTCTCTGATATTCTGACAATTAGGAAATTTTATACAGTCCTTTGAAAGTCCTAAAGAATAATTTTCTGCGAAATATCCTTGAAACTTCAATTTTTTAAATAAGTAATTGGAATTTTATTTCTGCTATCAAATTTAATCATATTAGTCATCTGATCCTGGTCCCGTCCACGTCATCTGGCTGGGGCTCAAAATTACGAAGTCCTTCCCGAAATAGCCCTAGTATTTCATCACAAGGAACATTAATGTAACTGAACTAAACCGGTAAAATTGAGTGATTAAAATAAATTCTGCTCAAATTCTTCTGAAAAATATGCATTGATAACATAAACTGGTCGGTACATGAAACTACCTGATATATAAACAAGAAGATTAATCTCTTAACAGAAACTTATTTTGCCAAATACCCGTAACAGCAAAGACCGATTCCGCATTGAAATGTTCAAGTATTATTTTGAAGAAAAAAAAGTTACTTTAATTAATATTTAAGTATTCAAATATTTCTCATCAAATTTTACTTCATAAAAAATTCTTATTAAATCTTAGATTAATAAATTAAATTTACCTTCTTCGAAAAAGTTTATTCTAGTGTAACATAATCAAGAAAATATATTCCTATCCTATCTTAAAGCATAAAGCGTCAGTTTCACTAAACAAGTTAAAATTAAAACACATTTAATGAGAAAACCCACTCCTAAAGAGTATCCCTCTTTAGCAAGCAGCCAGTACAACAATAAGCAATTTTATCCTAAAAGTGATAACAACAATATCGAAGAAAATTACTTTTTCTTTTCGCTCTAGAGCGATAAAAAGAAATCATCCCTTCAACACAAAAAAGTAATACCCGCTTTCTTTGTGAAAAACATCTTTTACACAGGTATCAGCACCAGCGTTTTCATCCTCTGCACACCATCCAGGGCCGAACACTTAATTACTTTAAAACTTGTTGAACTGAACCATTGTGCCTGCTGACAGGAGAGGCATAATCTTGTTATGCGCCGTAATAAATGCGGCAATAAATTACCCAGGATAATTACACTTTCCCAATTATTTCTTCTTTGTTTTCCTGTTCTACCTTCTCTGGAGAGTGCGTGCCCTTGGCAGGGAGGCGAAATGACTCGCTTTCGATTGGGGCCGCGTTTGGTCATAGTAAAAGGCAGGCGAGTCTTATGGTGTGTCCAGAAGACGAGTGATTATTGCAGGTCGTAAATTTCCGGTTATTTCTTTGGATATGTGGTGATTGTTTTCCAATCTAGTCTTCAAAATAAATGTAATAAAGGAAATTTTTAAAAATACTTTTTTTTAAATTTTAGTTTCAAGAGAAGAAATTATTTTTTATTTTAATTATTTTCTACTCATTAGTATTTAATATATGAAAAAACACTATTTTTTATTTTGGGAGAGTCGCTCATAAAAACAAAACAAAAAAAATACTTGTAAAAATATGCATTCTGCTGAGCATTCTCTTTCAAATACGCATCAAATAAATATGTCTAAGGATCAATTAAGGATGAATTAATTATATATATTAATTAATTAAGTCAATTAAGCGGATCTATATATCAAATAATAATTCTAAATTAGTTAATTAAGTAAATTTAATGTAGCTAAAGATAATTATTATATCTAAATTAATTAATTATCACTTGTATGCTTTAAAGATTTGACGTATTAAATTAAAAGAAAAGTGTTCAACTAAAAGAACTATAGCTAATCTATTAAACTGTCGATTTAAACACTAAAAAAATATAATAAATGATGGTTCATATTTTAAATACTGTAGATAATATCCTTATCCCAGTCGTTAAATAGATGATGAAAACTAAATACTTAAGATACTAATTTTAAATAATATTTATTAAGTCAAAGAATTGTAACCAGTGCATTAAATGGTTATATTTCTACATTGATAATGTTTTGTATTATAAAATAATGAACAAATATTGTATTTATCTTATCTTTCCTAGCCATGTGGTCAAGTATCAAATTCAAAGCAGAAATTTCGCATGGTGCATCATTTTCTTCAATTAAAATATGAAATATACTGCATTAAAAATATCTTTATTGAAATATATTAAATGAAAATTAATAAAAAAACGGTTACTTTAAATTATATGCTTCGAAGAATACAAACTTTTAGTCATAAAATAAGTTCGGCAGATGTTTGCAAGTTGATTACAGGGATTCAAAAACTTTTTTATATAAGAGGTTTAGGGTTGGAGCTTATTTCCTATGTAGATTAGTTAATTAAGATAATTAAAAATATTAAGGCTAAGTTAAATAGATAGTAAAATTCATTGTTTATTTAAACACAATAAATATAAAATATGAAAAGTATCATATTATATTATGAATATAATTATAGTTATGAGTCTAATTTTTGTTTTAATCAGTCGAAAAAAAGGGGTCCCAAATACAAATTCAGTTTTCTGGTGCTTATATATTTACCTTATACCAGATGTTAATTGCTAAAAAAATAGTCAGATGTGACAAGATAATCTAAGAAAATGTGTTTTTATAATGCAGTTACTTAAATTTTTTCACCAAAGTTTAATATTTTGTGCAAGTTAATAGTGTCTTACCGTGCAAGTTCATAATTTTAGGGAATGATAGAGATAATACATTTGTTAAAAAAATATTATATAAAGTTTAGTAACTCTAGTTGTAATCTGAATCTTAAAAATTAAAATCGTTTAATTAACTGATTTCAAAATGTATGGAACATACAAGTCTAACTCTTTAATCTTCTTTTATGAATTAAATAATAATTATATATACCAGATGCAAGATGCGCTTGATACCAAAACGAAATCAAAACATTTTGTGGTAGCAATTCATTGGCTTTTTATTTCTGAAATGCCAGATTTTGACGCGATTTTTGCCGTTTAAGGCAACTGGTAATGAATATCTTCTTTAATTTCAATTACTACATTTTTAATATCTACATAATGCTGTGGAATTTCTTCCACTGTAAACAAACTTGTCTATGAAACAGGAGCGTAAATTAATTCATTTTTATTTAAGATGCATGGCAATTCAACACACAAATGTTAAAAAGTGTAGCATTGCCACTACGTTAAATAAAGTTTTCCAAATGTTGAATTTACCTTTTAACTTTAAAAAAAAAAGACAAATCGTTCAAATAAAATTAATCCATGGGACTTGCAATTGAACATCATACTAACAATAAAAAATCATATTTGCATTTACAAATACATTTAGGCGATATTCAATTTTTAAATTTCCCCCGTCTCTTTTCTCCTAATCAGTATATGCTTTAACGTCACGAAGTGTTTGTAGCTGGGGGTAGGCAGTGTGGGGTAGGGATGACACTCTCACTACAAAGTAGCGAGAAGCAGCACACACACACTTTGCGCAAACCCAATTCTAAAGGAGGACACTGACGATAGATAGATGGATAGGATAGAACGGGTGACCCGTTCCCATGGTAACGCAAACGCGAACCGCCATTAATCTTCGTCAGTGCAGCGTCTTTCCCTGACAACCCAGAATTGCCATCTTTCCAGTTTGCACGGTCACCTGGGTGACCCCTCCGGAACAGGAAAAGGCAGGGGAAGGGGGTGCGAAAGCGGATGAAAAAACTGGAATTCCGTAACGATCTGCTTCAGACTGGGAGTAGTTGGGAGAATGACTGAAAAATAGGAGTGGAATAGGGAAAAAAAATATTGTGTGGGAAAAAAAGGGTGGAAGAAGTTGATGTGAGGCAAATGGGATATAAATTGTTTATAGATGTAACGACCTCCTCCTACTAGAAAGATTCCTCCACGTTTATTTGTTATTATTTTTTATGTTAGCGTAAGAATGAAATCCGTTTATCTCCGTAGACGCAGGTTAGAAAAGAAATAAAGGAAATTGAAGGATATGGGATCATAGAAAGATTTAGCCGGTTTCAAAAACCATATGGTAGAATCCATAAAGAATTTTTTTTGGAGTGATTTTTTATTTATTGATGGAACATTTATTTGATTGTCTCTTAACTTAAAGAGAGAGAGAGAGAGAAAATTAAAGAAAAGAATAAGTTATAAAAAAATTTAGAAATAACTTTAATTAATTTTAACCGCTAATGAAGACTAACATTTGTTTTTACATTTTTGTCAGTGCTACATTTAATTAAGTTCATTTAACGTCTTATTCTCGGTGGTAAGTTTATTCCTGATTTTTTTTCTCCCTGACACTGAAAAGAACGCAAAAATTTACCCAAAAAAGTTTAGAAAAAAAAAAACTGTATTATTTGGATTATTAAAATATCACACTATTTTTGGAAAAAAAAAATTCTTGGCAATGACCTGCTAACCTGAGATCACGAATGATGGGGTAAAAAAAGGAAACAATACATTAAAATCGTCATTCAACGTTTCAAATTTCAGTTCTACCTATGTATTTTTTGATTAAGTTTGAGTTACAATGTTGTTGTCTGTATTAAAAAAAACATTCGTACACATTCTGAGCGAATCTCGGAATTTTAAAATCCAGTCAGATGATGGGAATGACCCCTGAGTTGGTAATCTCCGCCTCAATCTTCAAAATTATACCAAAAGAAAAATGTTTGCCAAACTTCTTCAGATTTAGGCAGCAGATAATTTTTTTTTGCCACTGATATGCTAACCAAAGATTGAGAACGATACGAAAATATATAATTTTTAGGCTGACACCCAGCATTTTAAGCTTCCGTTCTACATTTGAAAGTTTTGATTGAGTTTGAATTAATTACATTGATGTCTGTATAAATTTTTTATAAACCCTCGTTTATTTTCTAAACGAATCTCGAAGCTTTGAAATGCAGTCACGACGCGAATGACCCACTGGGTTGGCAATCTCTTCCTTAAGCTCCCATATCATACCAACAGTAGGATGTATATCCTAATATAGGTCAGATTTAACCTGCACTAGGTCAGTGGAAAGGCGTCTGGTCATGGAAATTTAGTGATATCGGTTTCTATCATTGAGATGTCCATCCGCAAAGATTATATTAGGGTGTTCCATAAGTTTCCTCCCTATTTCTAATATGGAATGAATATACAATATTTATTGTTTAAGATAATATTTTTTGTTCTATAAGGACCCTTTAGCTATATTCTTTCATCATTCAGGAATCCTCATTATACCTATTTTCTAAATTTATTGTTTTTTGGACAAGAAATAATCCTCAAAGTACTCTTTTATTTCTCGGATGGATTAAAAGAAATTATCGTAAAGGGAATCTTTTAAAAACGGAAATAAATTATAATCAGATGGAGCAAGATCTGGAGAGTATGCTGGTTGCGGTAAAACATTCCAATCAAACTGTAAGAGCTTCTCTCGACTAATATAATATGTAATCTCGTGTTGCCATGACGAAAGACAACACCTAACTCGGTTCATTAAATCTGGCCGTGGTTTGTATAACAACTTTCAATTGATTCAGCTGATGACAGTATAGCGTAGAATTTGTGGTATCACCTTGAGAAAGAAGCTCGTAGAAAATTAAGCCTTTCCAATCTTATCGAATAAACGAAAGAACATTTTTGTTGTGTAGCTCCGGCTTTACGGCAGTTGTAGGCCTATTATCCTCACGACAAGTGCGATTTCTATGTCCATTTTCATATAAAATACAAGTTTCGTCTTCAATTACAAGCTATTTAAAAACAGATATTGTTGCGCGATGAGAAAGAATCTTTTGGGGCACACTAATATATCACATCACTAGTAAATGAGCAGCATTGTCTATTACAGATAGATTTAACTATAGCAAACTAAAGCCTATTCTGAAACAGTTAAAGTAGTTTCTAAACCAACTTTCATGGCATTGTTCCTTGTATGCCTCGTCATTCAAATAGCACATTTGGAATTAGAAAAAAATGAAAGTCAATATTCCGTACCATCAAGATGGTTTCAAAAAATAAATAAGGAAACGGGGAAACGAATCAATGGGGCAAATCCACAGAAATTAAATGAGATATACATTGTTTGTAGATGTAGTTGCTTCCTCCAAATAGACATTTCTAAACCAACCTTTACGGCATAGTTTAATGCATGCATTGATATTTAAGTATCATTTCGATTTACAAAACAGGAAAAAAATATATAATCAAGTATAATCGTATAATAAAAAATATCGTATAATTAAGTGTAATCGTGTAATAAAAATATCGGATAGTTAAGAATAATCGTATAATCAAAAAGTATTGTAAAATCAATCTTTATGGTAGTTGCCTATATGCCTCACTCCCTACGAATTAGCACTGCTAAACCAGAAAATGAGGAGGGGATGAAAATTCCGTATAACCAATTTCAGTCCGATATTTTTGAAAATAATGAGTGAATAGTGAAAGAAATAATTAATTGAAAAAAATCCATACAAATCAGAAGGCATGATGATGACGATGTTGTGTCAGCTTTTACAGCAGAAAGGGGTATGCAGCAGCCTCTGACGATAAAGACCTCTGAAAGTAGAAGTTTGACTTCCAGCTCATATGAAGATGACTCTCACACACTAGCTTGTAAAACCTCTTTTTAGGAGGTAGGGGGCCTCTTTCACACATCTGACAGACAGAACAAAGTGCGAAGAGCAACCAGGCCTGAATCAAGACTCGAACACGGGACTTCCAGACATGGAGAAGATAAACTATTCATAGGCCAGGACGCCGGTAGTAAGTTCATTACGTTTAAAATAATCATCAAAACCAAAGAAACAGTCCTTGCTTTAGTGGTCCGATTCAGCTAACTTTTCTTTATAATGGAATTTCTGAACCTGTGGATATGTCATCAGTTGTTGCCTGCCTTCTAATGTCTTACCTATTCGAGAGAAATCCCGAAACAAAATTTTAAAAGAACTCTGGATCTCCATTAGAAAGATTTCGCTAATTAATTTCTTCGCTTAACAAATAAAGCAAAACAATCCTAGATTGCTTCGTGTTTATTATTCATATTTACTATATATTTACTAATAGTAATGTTGAATACCTGCATGTGAGTGTGTTGGTATTCTACAGTCGAAGTTGGATTTTCTAGAGTTTCTGAACTGGGCAATCATATATTTTAGAGGGTAGGAATTGTGATTCAGGGCGTTTCTTTTTATTTTGAAGTTTTATTTTAAAATTTTGATTGATTAATAATTTAAAGGAATTTTTAAGCTTTTCTCATTAACGTCCGGAAATGTTACTACTCAAAAATAATTTTTATGCCATTTTGAAGCCCCCTAAAATTATAGTTTCAACTATTTTAATAATTTCCATGTAACATAAATCAAAAATAAACAGTTAAAATACAAAAGAACTTGGTTTTCTAAAATATTTGAAATAATGAAGTACTTTTTTATTAAAAATATCTGAATAAAACTATAATATTGAATGAAATTGAAATTAATATCTTTTACAAATTACTCCATGGGGAATACTTAAATTGCATTTATTAAACATTAAAATATAATATGCATGTGATTAAATTTCTTGTTTCCTTGTGTTTCTGCAAATTTTATTGTGAGATCATGATATTGTTTTTGTTTGAGGTTTACGTAGCCTCAAAATGACGATTTATCGCTTTTACGGCATTTGTTTTTCGTTTCTAAGGTTATTAGAATATAATGCAGGCGTTTGCACATTTGGCGATTTACCTCCAAGTAAAGTTACATCTTAATTTTCAAATTATATATTATCTGAATTCTTTCTAATTGTCTTTTTTATTTCAAATCATTAACCAGTTTAAGCCCTTTGAAGCAATCGTGAGACTATCCTTTTACAAACGAATTTATATTTAGAAAAAATGTGGGTCATCTCAAAATCCGTCGAGTTATAATACTTTGTTTGCCAGCTAGAAAAGTTGAAAATGTAAAATTAAAAAAAAACATTACACATATAGAGGGAGAAAGAGAGAGAATCATAGAAACCGATAGAGAAAACTCGTGATTGTTTCAAACCGGTTTAAATTGGTTAATGACTTGAATTAATTAAGATAAATAATGACTTAAAAATAATAATGTTCTGGCGCGATAACTAAAAATTTGCCAACGCAGATTTAATTAAAAAAATATTTTATCGATGCTTGATTATGTTTTATTTTTAGACCAGTAATAAGAGCAAATGTTTAACTTTTTTTTCAAAAAGAAAAGAGTATGTTTAGTTTCAGAATTGAAATTGTTTTACGTTCTCTACATTCAGTTTATATAAGCAGGGAAATTCACCTTGTAGTTTCAAAACTATACGCTTTCAAAAGAAGATTTTTATATTACACTGACTGACGTTATTTTACAATGAAGATAAATGGATAGAAATTCTTAAAATTATTACATTAATCTTCATTTTAAAATTTGCTCTCTCAGTAAGTGTCAGTAGACTCTAAAGGCTTACTATTCGTGTCATCTCTAATAATCTTGGCGAAGAATTAGTCACTAAGGTAAAGGAAAATGTGCTCCTTATGGCTAAACCTCGTTTGTGCTTTAAAGCGAGATAAATTTCAATATATGTTGAGAGAATTTCAGGACGATTTTTCAATCTAAGAAGAGAAACCTATAGTTGAAATTCTAATATTCTGAACTTTGTATGAAATATGATTGAAATATTGTATAAATAATAGTGACAAGCTGTCATATTTATTTGAAAATAATGCATAAAATCATTTATTTTCATCTTATACTGTTTTTCATATTCAGAATTCTTGTGACATACTTCACCTAACTATGAAATCTCTGGGGAAATTCAAACTTTATTTAAGTTACCTTTATCTGGTTTTAATTTTCATAATTTTAGTCATTTTTAAATTACGATTTACATGAACGGAGCATACCATTTCCAAAAACCCATACCACACCATTGCAAATCGTTAACCATAATATGCACTAAGCCTATATATGCTGAAATTTGATACTATAAGATTTTAACTGTATGTAAAATTACCACCAGGTAATGGAGGTATTGTATATATATATATATTGTTTTCTAATAATTAATTTTCTAATAACCAATTATGTAAAAATGAGAGCTGAATAACACTAAAAAATTAAAGAAAACCTTCAAGGAACATAGAGGCTATTCATAGAAGATTAAACACAGGTTTTACATTGGAATATGGGTGAGGAAATGATATGTTGAAATATTATAGTTGTCCAGTCTACTAAATCTCCACTTATGATATAATTTCTTATCCATACGCTTCATTTTAAGCATTCGGAACTCGCCGACATACATTATATACAAGGGGTGTTCAAATGAAAAGGTACGAAATGACACTGTGGATGTGGATGGATGCTTTGTTCAAAGTAAACATCATAGACTTGAGCACAATGATGCCATTCATTAGCGAGCTGAAGGATTCCTTGTTCTCAGAATTTATGTAGCCGTGACGAGACCCGGTCCTTCAAAACATTCTTGAAGCGCATCCTTGCAATTGTTTTTCAGAACCATTATCTCCGATATGTATTATAAGACACTCCGAAGACTACTCAAGTCCATCAAGAATAAAAGACGAAGATACTCACGGAAGGTTGCGTTCTATCCCATGATGACGAGCGTCCCTTCGTCTGCAGGATCACACATGCGGAACTGGCCAAGGTCAAGTCAGAGCAGCTCGACCACCTTAATGCCCGGGCATGTCGCCCTGCCATTTTCATATATTTGTTCGCCTGAAAAAACATTTGAAAGGGAAATGCTTCAACTCGGTTGGTGAACTGAAGGACACAATGAAGGACTGAGTCACGTCACGGCCACAGGAGTACTGGGAACAAAGAATACATCGTGTCGTTAATCAAACGGATCGCTGTGCTCTGGTCTATGGAGTATAGTTTAAATAAAGTTTTTATTTATATCCACAGTGTCACTTCGTACCTTTTCATTTGAACATCACTTGTATATTCCACGACTAAAAGGTCTCGTAGAAAGACAGACACTTTATGAAAAGTAGATACTTTATTATTTATTTAAGTAAATAAAAAAGCATAATATGCAACTTTTAAGTTTTAAACTCATTAAGCAGGGCTGAATAAATGTAATGAAAAATGTTGTGGTGAATAAACATAACGAAACATGTTGAGGTGAATAAACATAACGAAACATGTTGAGGTGAATAACCATAACGAAACATGTTGAGGTGAATAAACATAACGAAACATGTTGAGGTGAATAAACATAACGAAACATGTTGAGGTGAATAAACATAACGAAACTTGTTGATTAATCGCTCACCTTTGGATCCAAATATTATTAAGTTCAGCACAGTTTCACCCTAAGAATTAAAAATATCATATAATCTTTCATATCTTGAAACATATTTTTAAAGCTGGTGACTAAATCAAAATTTTAAT
>JAPMOQ010039254.1:598949-610009 GCA_026543055.1 Argiope trifasciata
TTTTTTTCTTCTTTTTAATTATATTTTACTTTTTAATCCTTAAAGTAACCTTCCCTATTATAAATATTATGAAATCCTTGTTTTCCAAATTCACCACCAGATTACACCTAATGAATTGAATAGGATTTAGTAAACTTTTAAATGGTAATCAATGTTAGAAATTGCTAGAAATTTTTAAAATTAAGAATTCAGAACATAATATATGAAAAATTCAAGAATAGAAATTTATAGAGTTCTAATATTTCAGAAAAGGAGCTATAACGTTTTTTTCAAAATTCAAACTATATAAATGCGAAAGAAGTCGAGTTAAATAAACGTGTTTAGAAATGGAGAAATGCTACAATAACTGTATTTTCTCTAATATCAACTTTCCTTTATTCGACAGCACTAAAGAAAAGAAAATCTAAAAAAGAAGATTCAATCTATTGAAGTAGTTTACTCATAATCGTAGTGCATCTTTCAAAGAAAATTGTTTCTGGTTTTACTGGATTGTTTCCTAAATGTAATAAATATTAAGAGAACTTTCTTGTTGGTTTAAATTCCAATAGAGAAGTGAAAAAAAATTATTTAATGCTTAACTGTAGTATTTCTTAAAAAAAGACTTTACTACAAAAGAAAGAAAAATTAATAGAAACATCTTTTTAAACTACACTGTTATCAATAATTAAATAGAATAGGATATTTTTAATTCCTTTCTAATTTCCATTTGTTAATGCATAACTAATAATATAAATAGACGGAACTTTATGCTTAGAATTTTCTCTAATTGTCTACCAGAGAACGCAATGTTTATAGAATCAATACTTATTTACCGATTCTTTGATAATCAAATACCAAAATTATTAAAACACGACAATAAAGAAATCCAGAAGTTTTTGATATCCGGGTAATTTACTCTTAAATAAAATAAATAAAATAAAAATGCATAAAAAAGCCGATTTGATACAATACAGCCACATTTAATATCACGTATTTTTAAAGTCAATCACTATTTTTAAAAATCCAAGTATTATTACTAATTTATTGAATTAGACTAGATAAAAGCGAAATAGAGGATAGTGATATAGCTGTAGCCACTTCTGACTGTGATTGTAACAGGTGAAGAAATTTTGTATTTAATATAAATGTTATCTACTAAATACTTAATTTAATTTTCTGTTGTTTTAATGAGATGAATATATTCGTGAATAAAAATATTTATCTTTTTACTACCAAAAATATTAGATAGAAATTTCACTGCCAAATAGAACATTTTCTCTCAGACCATTTTTTGATATAATTAAGAACTGATGATATTACTGTGTACATATTATATATAAGCTTAGTCTTCATTTTATTCAATGTCCAATTTTTTTGTTCCAAACCAAAGATGAGTTATAGAGATTTAAATATGAATGTGTGACCATTATAAAGCACTTTTCCTCTTACTCCTTCTTAAGTACATCATTACCTATTAAGAGGATATGTGGATCATTTTCATGATAAATAATTTCCACAGAATCTGAGGAAAGTGATAATTTCCTTGAAATTTCCTTACAATTTATTAGAACATTGCTTCTACGGCCTGTCATCTTGGTCAATAGGTTTTCATTTCAATCGGCAAACGTATTACAATGGTGGGTAGATATACATAATTTGAGAATTCTTAATTTTCTGCTTTCATTTATTTGTCGGTTGGAAGCTTACTTGTCATAGAAGATAAGATTAATTACAGCCTTTCGTTTTCAGAATAATTTAGACCTTAATCTGATATAAGATATAGTAGAAATATTTAATTTTAAATGGTTTAGTACTTAAATTATTTTTCGTCTTCAATTCTTTTATTACAATATATCTTTTCTATTTTGCGATTTTGAACAAGATCTTTTATTCTTCTCTGTTACTACTTGAAAATCAGGGATCTGAAGTAATTATTTTTGTTAGGATTTTGACTTCTAGTTATAATTATAAATATGTTACCGCATGCAGCACAATATTGAGTTATAAATCTGACTACAAATAATATCATGGAAGTGCTCATTGTAGTTGGTTACAGATTTTAATCTCTTTACGATGTACGTACACGTTTGAAACTTCGAAATTCGTTCAAAATATTGAATATTGTGTTATTGCTTCAAAATATTATCTAGCTCTTTAGTTTTCAAACGATACCAAGATGTTGTCAATATTCGGAAAATTTCTTGAGTTATAAGAATTTTTTCTTGAGGTATTTTCACTAAAAACTCTAGTTTTCGTTTTTTTTTAACTATTGATATATTCCCACTATGTTGCTTCATGTAAACAATCGTAACTCTACAAAAAATTAACCAAATACAATTATTTTACATCATAATAATCTGTGTGAAACAGTGGATGTTTTTTGCCTCAATCAAAGTTATATTTATTTTAAAAAATTAATGGCTTTTTAAAAGTTAAAATTACCAGAACAAATCTGGCTTTTTATATTCATCATTGATGTAAAAAATGTTTGAAAAAACTGCATATTTTTATAATTTGATTGAGGCTGACAACATGAAGACTTATATTAGGCATAATTTCCTACCAGAATTGTGTGTCTGTGGAAATTAGAAGTTAATATATCATGTTTCAAAAAATATGCTAATTAGCTCATTAAATATTAGTTAATTAATGAATAATTAGTGTAGTATGCTTTTTTCTGTTTAAATGTGTTTATACATATATTAAAAACCTACTGTGAAAAAATTGGATTCTTAAAGTTAAAGCTTTAAAAAAACCTAGTGTGCGCATATATACTTAATATGAATAACTTTAACTAATGATTAGTTTCTACCTTCCCATATAACTGATATAGCGATAATTCAGCCATATCTCATGCATGATTCAGCATTTCAGCTTCATCAATATAAATTCCGACCCAGATTTATACTACACGAAATACACCATTCAGAATACCCCTGAGGAGCTCAATAGTATCCAGGACATCACTATTTACATCAGAGTTTGCGAGGAATAGGAAAAAGTTCAGAAATTTCAAGATTTAAATTAAAAATTGTGATTGCAGTCTTAAAAAAATTATTCATACAAAAGCTAAAATCAAATATTTGTTCAAAATACAAATTCGAAAAAAAATAAGGATATAAATTCAATAGAAGCTAGTGTTTTTAGCAACAGCAATAAAAAAAAGAGTAAGAAAAAATGAAGTCATATTTTTTTCTTATTATACATTTCAGTAGAGATTTTTTTTCTATCCATAAAAAGTAACATAAGGAATAAATATTGAAAGAAATGCATTTTTTTAAGAAAAACAAACCGTAAAAAATAACTTGCTTTTATTCATAAAAATTCGAAATTTTATCAAAAATAAAAATTTTCTCATTTTATATGAGTATAATTCATTTTTTAAATTTCTTAATAATTAACTCAAGTTAAAAGGAAAATTCTCCTCTGTCAAAAGTGCAGATCTATTTTGCACCATTGAACAATGTGAAAGTTTAAAAAGATAATCAAAAATATTATTATTGAAGGTTTTTTTTACACATATAATAAATACAATACTAAGCAGAGTTAAGATGAGCATTTGCAAAGGATTATTAAATTTCCTACTAAACCAACACAAAATTATTACTCAAAATCATTTCTTCTTAAATGTTGAGGAAAAAAATGTGCATGATCCTGATTCCATCAGGATCTTGCACATCAAAACGTGACTAAAAGTATTTGATCTAAACGTGACATTTAACCCAGAATATTTTATAAGAATAGAATTAGATAGTATAAAAGAGGAATATAATCACTATATTTTTTTTGCAATATTTCTTAAGGTATCTTGTATCAGAAGAGTAATCTGGTTTCTACGTGCAAGACACCCACTAAAAATTCTAAAGCATGAAGTTTGTCACCTTCATTATAAAATTCTTTAATATTTGGTCATGATTATGAAAAAAAAAATGAAGAAAAATATTTGAACAACGGAAAGAAAGTGCGTGAATTATTATAAAATTAATTTTAAAATGTGTCATCCTATCGGTAATTTTAAATTAAATAATGAAACTTAACTCGTTCATTTTTAAAAAATGCATTATTGCTCGTATTTATTTTTAATGTATGTTTTTCATTCGTATTCCACCATTTACATTTTCAGAGGAATAAATTAATATTGTTTTAAGCTGCACTATCCTAAAAATTATGTTGGATACAAAATAATTAATAAAAGCTAACAAAGCTTTAATACAACCACTAAAATATAAAGACATTTTAATTATTAATGCTTATTACTTGTTAACTTTGCGTAAGGACTTTTGTAAGACGCCAAAGTAAGCTGGTGTCTGACTTTTCTCTTGAAAAAAAGCTGTTTTAATTAGCAAACTTCAATATATTAAATTGATTTGTGTGAAGTTGGTAAATAAGCTGAAAGTGATGAATTACATGAAGAGTACTCAATACATAATGAAATTGAATAAGAAGAGTACTCAATACTTAGTTAAAGTCAATATGAAGAGTATTAAATACTTAATTAAACTGAATATGAAGAGTATCCAATATTAAATTAAAGTGAATATGAAAAGCACTCAATACTTAATAATATAATTTAAATTTAATTATCACTGAACGTTGTTTTCTAATCGAGTTTATGATACACTATAGCATTTTTTATGTAAAATTAAAGAGAAGAAAATTTAAAAATTACTTTTCAACTAATGTTAAATAAAAAACTATATTATCAATCACAAATTACTATAATTCATTATAAACAGCGATAGAATGGTAAAATTTGAACACAATATTGAAAAAAAGCTTAAAATTTTCTTCCCGTTTCCAGTGATTGCCCTATGTCACTTTCTCAGTCAGATGTTGCGATACATTTCTCATCAGATGCAACGAAAATATGCTAGCAATACCTGATGCACGTTTAGTATAGCGGCATTAATAGTCTTAATAATCTATATAAATAAAAATGAATGTATGTCTCTTATGCCTTCCTGAACTGTTGATCCGATTGTGATTAAACTTGGTCAGCTTATTCTTTACATCTACGGGATGGTTATAGGGATAGAACAATTATCTAAAATTAAACAAAAAGTTTCGAATCTCAACCACATTTATTTACCAAGAATTAATCTCCAAATAACACGCTAAGGAGACAATAGATTTTGTAAGAATGCTAAATCCAATTTATGTGTATTTAAAAACCATTTTTTTAAAAAAATATTTAAATATAGGTATTTGTGAGAGCACTTTCATACTGCGCATGGAAAACTAAAGACGCAACCTATCAAACTTCTAAAAAAATTGATTTTATATTTTATCATGCAATTCGAATTTATTTCTGAATCAAAGCAGAGAATATATGTCACTAATATGTAATATTGTTTTCCTGTACTTTTATCCTCATAGTAATTAAGACAAATATACACATATTTTAATAGCTGGCTGCTTTCAGAATCTTTTGGACTACTTACTGACTTCACAACAATATAAATGACTATCATAGCAAAAATGAAGGTTATGAAAAATAAAGGAATTACGACTAAAAATTCATTAAAAATCGAGTTTCGATTATGCTTCTAGAATATCTGATGTCCTAATGTGCAATCTATATAAAAGCTACATGTTAACTGCCGGCGTCTTGGCATAGGGGTAGCACGTCTTCCCACTTGATCTGGACTTTCGACCACAGTTTCGGCCATGGTTGTTTTTCCACTGCTATATCTGTCAGATGTGTGATTGTGCCTTCCTGTAAAAAGGGGTTGTGAAAGCGGATGTGTGATGATGGAAGGCAAAATCGCACTCTTGGCCCTAATTGGCGCTATTAAATTAAGAGACCCCATCGGTTTAAATCGATGTCTTTGTAACAGAGGGCTTGTCCAATCGCAAGTGCCATAAGAAACAAAACATCTAAAACTAAAATGACCGCGGACAGGACACTCTAATCGCATTGTTAAATCACGTAGTTACAGTTACTTAATAGCGATTTGCTACTTGCATATTGTTGTTGGTTTCTGCCTTCACTTTATATGCAATTCTGCTATTTTTTGCCACCTATGTATTTTTTGTGGAATTGCTGCTAATTGAGTTTATTGGATATGCTTTGTTCTGTAAACCCACGGGAAGGACAAAATCTGTAGCAAAACAATGGTATTTAAGATGATTTTAAAGTGTAGCGTAATAATTCATTTCAACTCTGTAGGAAATCTAAATGTGTTTTCCATTGGGAAAAATGCTCTAAATAGCCTGAAAGATTGTATTTTATTATTCATGATTCAATAAATGTGTTTCTGAACATGATCTAAATTTTTATACGGTCTCTCGATCCTAGTAGTTTTGTTTTATATTTTTGTCTTTTCTTTTTAAAGTCCCCTCACTAAAAATGATCAAGCTATAAATTTTCACATGTCACTATATTTGAAATTCTAACATCCGCCACTAGTAAGATCTGCCAATAAACTAAAGTTTCTTCCTCAAAGAAGCCATCGCTTACATTAAAATAATAAAATTTAAAAGCTTCCTAACCCGATCAGTTTTGGTCATAAAAGTGTTGAACTCTTTTGTTTGTTTGAAAAACTAGTCTGCCAGGAACACTTAACTTAAAATAAATGATAGGGTTGGAAGACTATATAAAAATTTGAAAATAGTTTTTAGTATGTAGCAAAAAACAATTTCAACTCAAACAGTATAAGCAGTATAAAACACGAACTCTTACAGTATTAAATATAATTCTTTGCATTACTAATAACACTTTTTATTTGGAAATTAATGCTTATCTTAAAAAATTCAGAAACTAATTTCTTGTTTGATACTGCAGGTGATATTCTGTGTAGAAGTAAAATAAAATAATAATAGAAGGAATTGAAGGGTTTGCTGCAAAAAGGATGTAGCTCCTAAGAGGAAATTCGGAGTTACATGTACTACCAGGTTGTAAAATAAAAATTTGTTCGTTTGGTGCCAGAAAGATATGGCTCCAATCGTTAGTTTTCAAGTTAACTCAAATGATGGAGTTATCTGTTTAATTAGTTTGTTTCAATATAGAGGTGGCTTCTAGTGCTAATGCCAGTTTTCTGAAAACTTGAATTATTGGAGCTGCCTTCTTTTTGCAGAAAACACTATAAATATAAAATGAAAAAATATTTATTAATACGTTAGTTATCGATCTTTGATTGATATAAGCATTTCAAACGATAAATTATGAAAGGATGAAATTCTTGTCAAGCATTTAAAGTCATGAAAATCCATAACCTTAACAGCAAAAATTCTCAATCCAGAAGTGTAAATAGAGATAGTATACATGCATCAAAAACTTTATGTAACTTTGTAAACTCCCAATGACGTTCAATTCAAGGTAAATTGAGAGGATAGGATAATGTATGTATTTCTTTGAGTATGTTTTGTGAATTCTACTTTAACGCATCTAACAGTGTGGATAAAAAATACGCCTTCTAGAAAGAACATTTCTTTTAAGGAGATTACATTCATGATAAAAAGATGGATCCGATGCGTGAATTATTATCTTAAAAATCAGTTTTAATGTTTTAACGCATAATTTAAAGATATGTCTTTAGGCGGTTGCAAGGAAACAGTAACAAAGTTAATTTCAAGAGGAAGTTGACAGTATATGTTTACCCGGATGTATTCAGAAGTAGATATTCTTTGGTCTGAAATAAAATGAATTCTGCTTTATTAGACTAATTTATATCTATCTTTGTTTTTTTAGTTACTAATACCAGATGGACTAACTCTGGTAGACCATTTCTATGATTTAAAAAAAATCAAAAAACCGATGAATAAAATCATGACTTTCAAAACTTTTGTAGTCAACTTGTTGCATTAAGTCTTCTTCCAATATGTCAAATACCGTTCTGATTTACTAGTATACTAGTAAGATGGACGATGCAGCATTTAATTATAAAACAGAATTGTAGTCTACTTGTCGCCTAAGGTCTTCTTCCAAGACATCAAACATTGTTCTGATTTACTAGTAATATAGACGAAACCAGATGATTTTTACCAGTAATATAGAATCTAAATATAAAACAAAATGGTGGTATACTTGTCGCATGAGGTCTTTTTCCAAGACCTCATACACCGTTCTTATTTACCAGTAAGATGAGTAATGCAGTATCTAAATATAAAACAGAATAGTGGTCTTGATCTCGGGAAAAAAAGCATATTAAAAATTCATAGTCGTAGGGAAGGAAAAACTCGATGATAAGCTGTAAAGAGGACGAGGAGTTCCTTAAGAAGTGTAGTTTCAGAAAAAGTTTTAAGAGGAAGGATTGTTGTCAGTAAATTATAAAACATATGCATACCCTCTTAGCATAAAAGGCTTTATAACATTATTACGATAATGTCATGACATAGATCAGTATTCCAAATATATAACAACATTGTCAGAATATCATGCAATATCGTGTACTAATACGGTTAAATAGGGAATGCGAATTTTGATGTTAGGAGTACTAAATTAAAACTTTATGCTTTTTAATCATTTAGAAAAATAGGGAAATTTTCAGCAATACTTAAGATTTTCTAAACACTTATTAGTTTTAAAATTATTTATAGCATACTTTTATCTCCCCAGGCAGGTACCTCGTAATTGAGGAAGAGAATCTTACGGTATGGTGGTTATTTCTCGTCACCCTAATGGGTACCAAAAAAAGTGAGAGTCGGCTGCACTCCATCAATGACGGAACCTATTCCCAAGGAAAGGGCTGTACCATGGTCGGTGATAGCCCTTAGAACTTAAACCCAATTCCCGCCAGTATTGCTGTTGCGGCTGTCCAATCATTCAATATTTATTATCTGTGTACTTTCGGGTGGGTCGAAAAGTCAGTGATATGATTTATAATCTGCTTTTTTGTATTGTTGCAGGTAAAAATTATTCTCCAAACAAAAGGCAGTAGGGGAATTTTCCTCTTGCCTTCATCATATATTTTTTCAATATAAAGCATTTTTTTATTTAAATACTTTATATATATAAAAAATTCAAATGTATTTAGAATAATTTATAATCTACAGAACTGACAGTTCGATTAAAATCTATAAGCATGATATAAAATTAATACACCAAGTCAGATTTAATTTGCTACTGCTTGTATGAGTTCATATATATGTAGATCGATTACTGGACATCAGTATACTTACCAAAAATTATCATAAAAATTTGTCACACAAAATTTGTTGTAAATTGTTTGCCTATTAACTGCATTTAGTTTGCTGAGGTTTTTAACAATCGCATTGTCATACGTAAAACCATAAACAGGCAACTCAGACTCGCCGTAAGGCACATGCCAAAATCTGAACGACCTGATCCCTGCAACATCAACACTGGATAGAACTGTGGTTGAGTCTTTAAGACCATCACCAGACGGGAGGATCCGTCATCGAGGAAGAACTAGGTTCCCACCATTTTGTTTACCTACTAGGGTGGCGAGAACCAACCATCATGCTGGAAGCCTCTCAACCTCTATTACGATGTGCCCCCACCCTTGGGACATTTTCCCACGTAGAAATAGATACACTAATGAATAACTACCTATTGAAAGAACTATGTCCGAATCTGGCTTAAATGTATAATTTTAGTGAAAAACATAAGGCAAAATTCATTTATCTAGCTTTTTACGTTTATCCATTCTCGTATTTATTTGTAAATGAAGCAACAATAAGGTAATATTCACATTGAAGCAAATCTATGAATCATTATATTACCATACAATTTAATGTGTTATCTAAATGTAAGTTTATTTACCAAGAATTCCTTAAAAATACATTATTGAAATTTTTAATGGATTCATTCATTTTCTTCCTTTTTTTTTTCATTTTAATATGGAATATTTATATGAAAAAAATGAAGCATTTAAGCACAAAGAAAGGAGGAGTAGAAGAAAATTCACCAGTTAATGTCTGTTTTTAATTAAACATTATAATAATTTCTTTTTAACAAAATTCAGAAAATATTACAAAACAAATTTATAATCCTTATTATCCTTATAAGCCTTACTCAAAATAAAGTTATTTATGTTATTAAATGTGATAAAATAAAACGGCTAATAATATTCGAAAAAAAAAATATGAAATAAAATCAACTTTCATTTGTAAAGCTCTTTGCTTATTCTCGACTTAAAATGAATGATTTAATACTTTAATCCAATCGATTACTTTTAACGTCTGCAAATTAAAGTGGCAATTAAAACAGCAAAGTAACCACCGAGAATACACAACTGATCCTTAGTAACTTAGCTTACTTAAAGGATTATGAACATTAGTTTTCCTTCCTTTTATTTTCATCCTAACTATAACTCTAAGTAATGATCAGTCATTGTTTTTTAAGAAACTTAAACTCAGATTGGGCTTATTCATACAGAAGTTTCGAAATTTCCCTTTCTTCTTTCTTTCAAACATTCTTTAGAGTGAAAAAAGAATATTTCTTTTGCTCTCTTTTCTATCTTATCTTTGTTGTAAGTAACCTTTCGAGCCAACTGAAGCGTTAAAAGAATCGATTCTTATGAACTCTTAGTTAAAAAAAAATATTAAAAAAATCTTCAATACAATTTAGGCAAAAAAACTGCCAACAGATGGCACTGCGGGAAATCCATCGCAATAGCGCAATATCGGTCAACTTTTTCCTATCCGCTCAACTGAACTGCTATCGGAATTCGCTAATGGCTAACGTTAATCAGTTCTGGCGAGACACTCTTTATCCCAGATAAGAAACAAATAATAAGAAAAAACGAAGCAAAATGTTTCCCATATCTTGAGATATGTTTTATCGATCTAACGGGGAACACATGTCGTATTATACAGTATGCTTAAACAAGGAATAAATTGTGGAAGTATTAGAAAGAATAGAAAGAAAAAAATCCTTCTTTGGAACACATAGTGCTAATTTTGTCAAAATGGCGGAAAAATTCGATATTGCATTTTGCTTGTTACTTTAAGTAGACGTATTAAAAAATCATTATTTATAAGACACATTTTCAGCTTGCTTATATTTGAGCGAGTATTAAGCCAGCCTAAATATTGAAAGAACGTAAAAGATAAGAAATCGAATTTTGTGTATAGAATATAACTTTATTTTTTATCTCACTTTAAGAGTGTATTCTTTT